>OY759273.1:5399036-5516536 GCA_963662155.1 Lamellibrachia columna
CCTAATTGTCTATTGGCAAGAATAGGAATAGGTGGTACTCTACTTTCTGTGTCCTGATTTTAAACAAGCATTAGAACTAAGGCTTTTTTTTATTGTCGCACCTTTGTAATTCACTCCTTGTTAGTTTTAGGTCAGCAGGAAACAGTAACCTTTGGAATTCACTCCTTAGTGTTAAGTCAGCACCATTCACTCCTTCTTAGTGTTAGGTCAGCACCATTCACTCCTTCTTAGCGTTAGGTCAGCAGGAAACAGTAACCTTTGGAATTCACTCCTTAGTGTTAGGTCAGCAGGATACAGTAACCTTTGGAATTCACTCTTTAGTGTTAAGTCAGCACCATTCACTCCTTCTTAGTGTTAGGTCAGCACCATTCACTCCTTCGTGTTAGGTCAGCAGGAAACAGTAACATTTGGAATTCACTCCTTCTTAGTGTTAGGTCAGCAGGAAACAGTAACCTTTGTAATTCACTCCTTCTTAGTGTTAGGTCAGCAGGAAACAGTAACCTTTGTAATTCACTCCTTCTTAGTGTTAGGTCAGCAGGAAACAGTAACCTTTGAAATTCACTCCTTAGTGTTAGGTCAGCAGGATACAGTAACCTTTGGAATTCACTCTTTAGTGTTAAGTCAGCACCATTCACTCCTTCTTAGTGTTAGGTCAGCACCATTCACTCCTTAGTGTTAGGTCAGCAGGAAACAGTAACATTTGGAATTCACTCCTTCTTAGTGTTAGGTCAGCAGGAAACAGTAACCTTTGTAATTCACTCCTTCTTAGTGTTAGGTCAGCAGGAAACAGTAACCTTTGAAATTCACTCCTTAGTGTTAAGTCAGCACCATTCACTCCTTAATTCTTAGTGTTAGGTCAGCACTATTCACTCCTTCTTAGTGTTAGGTCAGCAGGACACAGTAACCTTTGGAATTCACTCCTTCTTAGTGTTAGGTCAGCACTATTCACTCCTTCTTAGTGTTAGGTCAGCAGGAAACAGTAACTTTTGGAATTCACTCCTTCTTAGTGTTAGGTCAGCAGGACACAGTAACCTTTGGAATTCACTCCTTCTTTGTGTTGGGTCAGCAAGAAACAATAACAGTTCATCATCATCTGACTTTTTAGGCCATACTTACCCTGCTAAGCCTTCTAGCATAACCATCCACGTTTCTGAAGATTTATGTGTGATAGAAATATTCATATTGTATTGTGTTGTATTTACAAACGAGACAAACCCTCATTCCATGTGCTTCAAAAATACTAAACCATTCCATAGTTCTCTTAATGTACCTTGCCAGCTCAAATTGAACCGTATCATTTATTGAACTGCATTGTTCACTGATCCATTTCACCCACTGAACCATGTCATCCACTGATCCACATCATCCGCTGAACTTGCTCACTGAACTGTATTGTCCGCTGAACTGTGTCGTTCACTTATCCATGTTGCTCACTGAACTGTATCATGCACTGAACTGTTTCATCCACTGAACTGTATCATCCACTGAACTGTATCATCCATGCACTGAATGGTGTCATTCACCAAACTGCATCATTCATTGAACCATGTAGCTCACTCAGCTGGATCGTCCACTGAACCACATCGTTCACTGAACCGTCTTTGCAGGGAAGAATTAGACAGAGCCCAACAGAAGTGGATGGCAGAACTGGACCGGTACGAGAAGGCACACATGGGTAACTTCCGGCGGATCTACCCCGAAGAGGGCTCTGAAAAGTATGACAAATTTTTCCACAATAGTGGCTCCCTGTACCAGGAGACAGCTGCATGCAAGGCAAGGTCAATGTGTGCCAGGTAAGTGTGCTCTCATGTTGCTGTAGCTGAAACACGTTGGTAAACACCGAATTGGAACAGGTTATAACTGATTGGCTTCTTTTAAAAGTCACTGAAAAGATTTAACAAGATTTAACAAGATTTGCCATCCAAGCCAAAGGCCCAGATGGCAAGTGGACAAGGAAGCCATTGGCTTATCGAGAGTCCAACAATGTTCATCTACTTATAACCCGCCCTCCTGATATATGTGTCAACCTTGTTTTTAAACATATTCACGCTGCTAGCAGTTACACAATCTGTAGACAATTTGTTCCATTCATTTATTGTCCTCTGTGAGAACGAGTGCTTCCTGATGTCCAATCTACATTGATCCTTTACTAATTTTACCTCATGTCCTCTAGTTCTGCTATCCTTCTTGAGTGAGAAAAACATATTTCTATCAATAATTTCATACCCATTCAATATCTTAAAAACTTCAATCTGATCTCCTCTTAACCTCCTTGTCTCTAGAGTTGTTAAACCACATTCTTTCAGGCGTTCTTCATAACTAAGGTCTCTAAGTTCTGGAATCATTTTAGTTGCTCTCCTTTGTATGCGTTCAAGCGTAACTATATCCTTCTTACGATATGGTCTCCATGCTTGTATACAGTATTCTAAATGAGGTCTAACTATTGCTTTATAAAGAGGTATAATTAACTTTTTTCCCTTGTATGTTATGTTTCTTCTAATCAATCCAAGAATTTGATTACCCTTTGAAGCTGCAATACCACACTGCTCTGAAACTTTCATATCAGCGCTTATTGTAACTCCTAAGTCCTTTTCTTTTACAGTAGTACCCAGAACAGTATCTCCCATTTTATAGTTTACATTCAAGTTCCCATGTCCTGTATGTAGGCATTTACATTTCCCAAAATTGAACAGCATCTGCCATTTCTCAGACCATTTCACTAATCTGTCTAGATCGTTTTGTAAATGTTGTTTATCACCATCAGTATTAACCTTTCTAAACAGTTTTGTGTCATCCGCAAATTTCAGTACGTTACTTGTTATACTGTCGTCCAAGTCATTGATATAAATTAAGAATAATATAGGTCCTAGTACTGACCCTTGAGGTACCCCACTCAAAACCGATTTCCAATTTGAAACTTCTCCATCTACTACAACTCGTTGTCTTCTGTCAGTCAGCCATTGTTCTATCCAGTCAGTTATGCTATCCCCGATACCATGGGCTTTTAATTTAAGTAGCAATCTTTGATGTGGCACTTTGTCAAAAGCTTTCTGAAAATCTAAGTAGATAATATCTACTGGCGATCCCACGTCTATCCACTTAGTGATTTCTTCCAAAAAACATAACATATTTGTTAAGCATGACCTTGCTTTAAGGAATCCATGTTGAGATGAATTTAATAATTTATGCTTAACGAGGAAGTCCACCATATGGTCTTTAATTAACCTTTCTAATAATTTACAAATCACTGACGTTAAACTCACTGGTCTGTAATTCTCTGACTTATTTCTCGAACCCTTTTTAAATAATGGTATGATGTTTGCTTCTTTCCATTCAAACGGAACAACTCCCTCTTTTAATGACAAGTTGAATACTCTTGCAAGTGGTATACTGATTTGATCTACTGTTTCCATTAGTAATTTTGGAGGAATCCCATCCACTCCCGGTGATTTGTTATCCTTCATTGCCCTTATTTTCTTGATTAGAAAAGTAACTAAAGGCAAGATTGTTTTATCTCAAGAGTACTGTTGTTTCAGGCACACGAGGACGAAACTTAAAATGTTCTTACATTTACACAAAAGTGTAAATTTGTGACTGTTGTTTTGCAGACAACAGCGTGAGGAAATCATGCGGAGGCAAGAGAAGCTTGAGGCAATGATCAAGAAGAAGAAGGATTATCTTCGGCCCGAGAGTCCCGGCTCAAACCGACGGAGACGGGCCAAGCGACTCGTTGGTCCAACACGACGACTCACATCTGGCAGTCGAATTGATGTGAGTTGCATCTTCATTAAGGTCATCAAACTGTTGTGTATAATACTGAACTAGAGGCAGAACTTCTGTGAAACATGCAAATCCTTATTTTCGCTTCATAGAGAATTGTTTATAAACAGTGTATGTTGTGTTGATATAATTGTTTGTTTCTATAGCATAAATTTTTCTCAATGACCATATTAGAACACATTATCGCCCATGGATTTTGGGTGTGGGAGATTATGGGAACATGGGAAATGGGATTTCGCAGTACTGCTGCAGAAATTACAAACAAAATAGTATCAATTAACCGGGGATATACGAGATCACGACTGGGCACCGACCGGCTCACGCAGGCAGGTATGAAACATAGGGGCTGGTGAGAAGAAATCGACCAAATCTTGTTTTTCTGTAGTTTAAAACGCTTACAATGCTATGATGGCCACAAATGGCTAAAGTGACTGTAATCTCAACCCAGAGTGGTAGAGCACAATACATCAATAGCTAATCTTTGTTAGAACATGTCTTATGATGATAATACGTTCTGACAGAGAAGCCACAGATCCAATATCGGCAACAGAACTTTTCAGCCAACGTTATCACATAGCCAAAATAAAAAAAATTCATACTTGCTTATATGCGATTATTGGTCAGAATTCACACTTGCTGCAATTTCTCCCAACAAGTCACTCCTGATTTCTTGGAATGTGACATTTAACATGGTAGTTACCTCTCAAGAAACTTTTGCATTATTTCAGAATATTTTGGCTGATACTCTCAGCCTTCATGGGTGGACTGACAGTGTCATGTGATATAAGCTGGAGGTTCAGGGCAGTCTATGTAAAACAGCTCATGTCACATGACATTGGTCATGTGACATGCCTGTAATGATGCCAGTCTGCTGATGAATGCCGAGAGAGTTGGCTGAAATATTCAGAAAGAATACAAAAGTTTCTTGAGAAGTAATTACCATGTGAAAAGTCCAAGACATGTTTTGTGGTTCGTGGTTTCAGCCATTTATGTTCATGACGGCGACTCTAAGTTACGCGAAGGGTTGCCAAGATGTAGCCATGATGCAGGTGTTTATGGGTGTAGTGTGACAGGGTGCAACAAAACATGCAGCTGTCCCATCCTTGAGCACTGCATAGTTGGTTCTAAGCTACCACCACTACCTCTCAAAATGTCATGTGCTTATCCAAATTTCACTGCACAATATTTGTTGGTGCTTTCATCCTTGATGGCTGTTAAGACTAACCAATGTAAACAAAATTATGCACATTTTATTTAAAATTTTCCTGGACATGTTGTCTTTATAATTAACACTCAGAAATAATTTAGTACATCAAAATGCTGTGTTAGTTATATTTTCAGAAATTATGCGATTCCCTATAGACCAGGCATCAATTCACAAATCGCTATCATTTATTTACCTTTGTTGCCATGGAAATATTACTGGATCTCCATGGTAGCACATAGTTTTGTTGCACCCTGGTAATATCTCCCAGAGCAGTGACACATAAAATGATCGGCCAAAGTCATTTTGTTTCAAACTGAATTATAATCATGCCTGACTGAATCTTACCGAGTCCGAGCCTACACACACCAGAGCAGTTTGTGCACTGGGATGACCTGAGGTCTGGGTGATTTGTCCAGTCTTTGAGTGACCACTGGCCAGTCTGTATGGCTTGTTGCATCCTGCACAAACACTGAGCGTGTCGATCTAACTCACATTGCGTGACTTGCCACATCGTGACGTTTAATATCGTGTCATATCGTGTCATGTCACAATGTGATTTTCAAAGGCAATGTACACTTTTGTTGGTTGACCAAAGAACTGTTTTTTTATGATACATTGTAACACTGAATGTTTTAATATTTCCTAAGAAAATAATTTAGAAAATGTTGGCATTTTAATTATACGAAACAAGCAACCAGCATCGTATCAGTTAACCAATAAAAATCATTGTACATTCCCTTTAATATTGTGTCTTATCATGTCATATAGTGTCATGTATCATATTGTATCATGTGTTATATTGTGTCATGTGACATGTCATCTGTTGTTGCGTGATGTGTCGTCTCTCTCTTGTAGGGTGTCAGTGAACAATTGAAGCGAATCACCAAGTTGGACTACTCAGTGTTTTACTCTAACATAGTGACGGGTTTAGGCAAGGTAGTCACGTGACATTCCACTCGCAGCACCGGGGCATGCACAGAATGGTTCAGTGCAAATTCAAAATACGCCAGATATTCTCAGATAAAACCAGTATCTTCTAGTCGGTGGCCAGTTTCACAAAGCATTCGTATTGGACAAAGGAACTAATGTGGACATTTGGCGAAGGTTATGTAACTCGGAACATTCTTACAAAGCACAAAGAATGTTGCAAACAGTTGTATGTAACTGTACGTAAATGTATGTAATTGTATGTAACTGTACATATTTGTATGTAACTAAATGCTAGCAACCCGAATATGTTTAAAAACGAAACTGACAAATATCTCAGAAGGGCGGGTTACATATAAATGAAAAAATTATGGCTTCTCGATAAGTCAAAGGCTTCCTTGTCCACTTGCAATCTGGGACTTTTGCCTTGGATGGCAATCTTGTTAAATCAATGAACTACAAAGGTTTCATGAATTGATAACCTTCATACGAAGGATCATATGGTATGAATGCTTTGTGAAACTGGCCCCTTTGTTATATTTTTGTAGACTGGTTTTACGGGAATATTTTACGGTAGTGTCTTAGTATTTGCATTTTTTTATGTTTAATTTCTTGTTACGACAAAACACATCATAAATGCTTCCAGAATTGAAATTGACAGACCACTGAGAAATTGATATTGTCTCTTAAGAATCACGGTTTTGTGGCTGAACCAGACGTCTTATGTCCAGGGTGCTGTGGTTAAGACAGATTTTAGTCTCTAGTTGAACAGCTGATCATGTTTCAGGCTTGTGTGTGATGTAACGCTTGTTCCTCTTTCCAATGATAAGAATTTTTTTACGATTTTTATCAAATAGTAGTTGTTGTTTAATAACTATTGTTAGTCTCCTCTTTATCCCTGAGCTCCAGGGTGAGGCTGGCACCGATACGGGTCCTTGATTTTGTTACTGATTTCTGTTGCTGATCTTGTTTCACTGTTGTCTCCACCACCTGTCTCCTTTCTCCTTATCCTTCGCTCTCGTTCTTCCCTCCTCTCCCGCTCCCGCTAAATCTCTCTTCACACACTCCATCTCTGTATTGGTCTTTCTCTTCTTCTACACCCTTAACTGTTCCTCTTGCATTATTTTCACATGCTCAGCCCACTTTAAACAACTTTTCTCTCCCACACCAACCTCCTTCCTCAGCTTCTCCATTCTTTGCCTGTCTACACTTTACACACCCGCAATTCTTCTCACCTGGACTTTTTGCCAACAGATTCCTTTTAATTAATTTTCTTTATATTTGAAACATTTTCTCCAGGACAAGATGCATTCTGACTGCAGTTTGCCATCTGATTGTTTCCACATCTCTCCAGGTTTACTCTGAAACATCACACACAAGTCATTGCAGATGCATGAGACATCCCTGCATCTTGTTTCCTGGTTAAGCATACTGGTTAATAGTGGGTATTCGTCTCCACTGCAAGAGAGTTCATCCCACATTATTTGCACCTAGTGTTTACCCTTCCAAGTAGCGTTAGTGTCTCTAGTGCACAAAGACCCGTGTTACAGGATTCAAATATAAAATTGCAATTAATTCACTTGTTAACCAGCAGTCAAGTGGGGCTCAGAGGTTAGAATGTTGGACAGTCAATCAAGAGGATTACCATTTTGAAACTTGGCTGATTTAATTCATCCCACTTTGCCTGTGTCTTTCGGAAGAGGCAATTAAAGCTGTTGGTCCCTTCTATCTGGTGTCTATGCCAGGGGAAGAAAAAGGTCCCACATTGGGATGTGGTTTAACCTGCCATTGGCACTGCCCCACAGTGGGGTGTTCTATAATTATACAACAAAGAAAGAAAATATCACAATATGCATCTCATCATGACCTCTGTATTGTGACTCATATTATGCCATGAAGACATACTGGTCCTAACAGATCACAAGATGTGCCATGACCCTAGTCATGTCACATTCTTACTAGGTGTCAGGCCTGTTTCTTCTGAACAAGAGATTTGTGAATATCGGCACATGATTTTGATATTTAGAAACATAATTAAGCTTGTATGACAAAAGGTGTGCTGTTGTACAGCAATAATATATATCTTGGTAAGAGGAACTATTTTTTGCTGTGTCCAGTGTACTCAAAGGCTCAAAGTGTGAAATTTGCAAGTGCAGCATGTCTGCAGTTCCATTGAATATACATACAAAAAGCAAGAGCCTGTTCAGAAGAAACAAACCTTCCACCCATTAAATGGTGCAGTCACTGGAAGTTGCATTCTCTGCTGACTTAAATGGATAATAGAACTGTCAGTCATGTGACAGGAAATGACATCACAACCTTCACATTTTTTTTACTGGGACAGTAGGCGGCCATCTTTATGATATGTGCCTGTGGTTCTGCCTGCGCTGCAGGATGCTGGTGTTGGGTGCAAGCCTTGCATGGATCTAGATAGCAGATTCGGCAGTTGTTAATCATCGCAGGCAGTAGCACTGACAGTGTACTACTTTGTATGAACTCCAACTAACTGTTCTGACATTTGGACCACTGTGTTAATGCATGCGTAGATTTCGTGGTAGTCTAGCATGCACCTGTTCAGTGGACATGTACGAAATAGTAAATTATACTAATCCGTATACCTTTTGTTATATATATTTTTACAGATATAAATACATGTATGTACAGATTCTAAAATTAAGCTCATTTATCAGAATTATTGCTGAGTGTGTGTTTTTTATATGTACAAGTATTGTGTACATATGTATATATATATATATGTGTGTGTTGTATGTTTGTTTGTGTTTGAATATGCGTACAGTCATTTATGTATGTGTATGCCGTTCTCTCAGTTTTATTAAAACAATACACATTCACTAAATCTAACAATGGAATTTGGTTTCAAGGGTACATGTCATGTAAATTAATGTATTTGTTGCAGTTTTTCTGCATTTAGATGGATTTGTGATATTCACATCTATTTAAAATCTTGATATTTCTTTCCCCTGATTAATTTTGTGGCCAAATATTTCCATAGGAATTAATGTGGTGAACGCAGAGCAGCAAAGTCCACCACAAACTAAACAAATCACCACTTTTAGAGACAATCTGTATCTATGACTGGTTTCAAAATAATCTCCAAGAGAAAATAGCCTTCACTTTTTCCATCATAATATGTGGGGTTATTAGGGAGAATTGATGATATATAAGGAATCATGGAAAGGTCATTGCTTCCTACAGTAGACTATGTAGACTAGCTGTGCTTGAATGTGTTTGTGGATGTACTGTATATATTATAAATGTATATATTTGTGTTAAAGGAGCTTTAGCTATCTTTCAGAGTCATGATTGTTTGCTCGACAGTGATTTCAAGAACCTTTCAGTCCCTTTGCCAGTCTAAATTACTCTCCAGTGTCATGTGACCATGTTGGTGGCTGTCACATGACATCAGTTAGAGGAAAATCGCAGGAAGTTTGTAACCCCTGTCTCTGTTGATAGCTGGGTACTTCTCACACATTTTGATCACTTTGCTTACCATTCTGTGCCAATGTCTTCTCTGGCCAGCACTGTCATGATATTATGACATTTGTTGACGTGATGTTCAAACATTGAAAATTCATGACTCTGAATATAGCTAAAGTTCCCTAAATATGAATTTCACAGAGGTTGATAACAACTGACATGCTGATATATATATATATATATATATATATATATATATATATATATATATATATATATATATATATATATATATATATATATATATATATATATATATATATATATATATATATATATATATATTTAAGCTTGTGCATAGTCAAACACATATCATGTTAGCAAAATACAAGATCCACTAGGGATGTGGCATTTGACCACTAGTTGACCACTGCGCCTTGCTTCCAGTCATACCAGAGCGTCACGTCGTTGCAGCAATTGGACAGTGCTCGGTCAGAGGTAGACACATCAAAGCCCATGGACATCATTGAGGATGAAGAACTGGAGCGAATCAGCTCACTGCTACAGCGTGACAACCTGGTGAGAGGACTCGGCATCGTGGAGCATGTTTACCGACTCCTTCACTGCACGCCCGGGACTATGGGTATCCAGATGAAGAATGACAAATACTTGTATCCACACAACGTAAGTCTTTACCCCTACACACACCACACAGGGTAAATGCTTACTCTACACTCTTTTATTTGTTGTACCGTAAAACGGAATTTTTTTTCGCTGGTGGAAATTTTTTTGAAAAATGGGTTTGAAAACAAATCTCGGGAAGACGCTTTAGTGGATTGAGTGATTCAGATTTTATCAGCCACAATGCGCAATGTAAGAAGCCTGCAATTTTTGCTGCAGATACTGGAAAAGATAGAAATTATAAACCTCTTCAATGCACTTATTGACTATTTTGCACTGTTTTTCACTGCCCATTTTACATTTGCTGGGGGATAAATTCACGCAAAAGAGCAATTCATGAAAATTTTGCAAATTTCTTCCATACGAAAATGTAGTGTTGTGCCAGATGTTTGTTTGGTGCCACTCCACGCACGGCAGGATATGTTTCATGTCACAGTGGACATTTGGTGTAGTCGACTCATTGAGGGAAGGGTTACTGTAACCAAATAACCTTTTTATCAAGAGAAGCAAATCACAGGTTTATTCATTATATGCATCGTCCATATGAACAACATCCAAAATAAGCAGTTTTTTTACTGTGTTTATATCTCATTATATATATATATATATATATATATTTCATTATGTTTCTTCTCTCTGGCAGATGGTGATTCTGTTTATGACAGTTTCTACGCATTATATTAAATCTTAATGTTTCCCTCCCTCCCTCCCTCCCTCCCTCCCTCCCTCCCTCCCTCCCTCCCTATATTTGTACCTTTATGCATATGTAGATGTTACTGCACTGTACATAGGCCAAGCGCTTGACAGAAGCAGTCACTCGGTTCTGGAGTCACCCATTTTCTACAGTAGATAATTAGGCCACGACACTTTATAATTGGCTTCTATCTAAGTGAGAGCTGATAGTGTATAAACAATGGATCAGTGCACACGTGGATCAGTGTACACGTGGATCAGTGCACGCGTGGATCCACACAGTGTGCAGCACTCGTCAAGTCCATTCTAGTGCACCACTGTACAAGTCCATTCTAGTGCACCACTGTACAAGTCCATTCTAGTGCACCACTGTACAAGCCCATTCTAGTGCACCATTGTACAAGCCCATTCTAGTGCACCACTGTACAAGCCCATTCTAGTGCACCACTGTACAAGTCCATTCTAGTGCACCACTGTACAAGCCCATTCTAGTGCACCACTGTACAAGTCCATTCTAGTGCACCACTGTTCAAGTCCATTCTAGTGCACCACTGTACAAGTCCATTCTAGTGCACCACTGTACAAGTCCATTCTAGTGCACCACTGTACAAGTCCATTCTAGTGCACCACTATTGTATTGCTCGACACATCTACTCTAGCAATTGCATTGCTCTACAGATCTATGCTAGTGCACTGCATTTATAAGTCTATGCTAGTACACATCACTTATAAGTATACTAGTGTGCATCACTTATAAGTCTATGCTAGAGCACTGCACTTATAAGTTTATTTTAGTGCACTGCTCTTAAGTCTATTTTAGTGCATTGCTTTGCTAGTACACCGCTCTACAAGTCTATGCTGGCGCATTTCACTTACAAGTCTATTCTAGGACACTGCTCTACAAGTCTATTCTAGGACACTGCTCTACAAGTCTATTCTAGGACACTGCTCTACAAGTCTATTCTAGGACACTGCTCTACAAGTCTATTCTAGGACACTGCTCTACAAGTCTATTCTAGGACACTGCTCTACAAGTCTATTCTAGGACACTGCTCTACAAGTCTATTCTAGGACACTGCTCTACAAGTCTATTCTAGGACACTGCTCTACAAGTCTATTCTAGGACACTGCTCTACAAGTCTATTCTAGGACACTGCTCTACAAGTCTATTCTAGGACACTGCTCTACAAGTCTATTCTAGGACACTGCTCTACAAGTCTATTCTAGGACACTGCTCTACAAGTCTATTCTAGGACACTGCTCTACAAGTCTATTCTAGGACACTGCTCTACAAGTCTATTCTAGGACACTGCTCTACAAGTCTATTCTAGGACACTGCTCTACAAGTCTATTCTAGGACACTGCTCTACAAGTCTATTCTAGGACACTGCTCTACAAGTCTATTCTAGGACACTGCTCTACAAGTCTATTCTAGGACACTGCTCTACAAGTCTATTCTAGGACACTGCTCTACAAGTCTATTCTAGGACACTGCTCTACAAGTCTATTCTAGGACACTGCTCTACAAGTCTATTCTAGGACACTGCTCTACAAGTCTATTCTAGGACACTGCTCTACAAGTCTATTCTAGGACACTGCTCTACAAGTCTATTCTAGGACACTGCTCTACAAGTCTATTCTAGGACACTGCTCTACAAGTCTATTCTAGGACACTGCTCTACAAGTCTATTCTAGGACACTGCTCTACAAGTCTATTCTAGGACACTGCTCTACAAGTCTATTCTAGGACACTGCTCTACAAGTCTATTCTAGGACACTGCTCTACAAGTCTATTCTAGGACACTGCTCTACAAGTCTATTCTAGGACACTGCTCTACAAGTCTATTCTAGGACACTGCTCTACAAGTCTATTCTAGGACACTGCTCTACAAGTCTATTCTAGGACACTGCTCTAGATTGTAGCATCAACTTTTTAGAAAGATCAATCTATGTTTAAACTTAGGCCAAAACTTGGAATAGGTGTCAGTAACTTAGCCTATTCTGCACACAAACCCATTTAGTTCAGATCACCTGACCCAAACAAATCACAAAGTCAAAGGCACATAAAATAGTACTACCAAATGTGACCTTATGGTATTTCTGGATAAGCTCACTAATATACTTTGGAGAATTTCCTTCACGTTAATAGTAGCTTCTTAAGGGAAAATGCAGCCATTTTTGGCAGAGTTTCTCCTCTAGACCCACAAAGGACTCAGACCCCCGTGCCCTGCTCAGCATCTGCTTGCTTGAGTATAAAACCTCAAAGGTTCAGTTTTTGTGGGTTTTCACAGTTTGGATCTTTTCATGGTGAGATCAAACACGACTATAAATAAACGAAAGCATTTTGGCAATGATTTTCCCAAAACAAGCCTGAAAATTATCTAATTACAAACAAAGATTTTACATGTATGCAGCTGCGATGAAAGATTGCGGGGTTACAGTTAATACAGGATGTCAAGAAGTTACATTGACTTCCTAGAGTCAACAAACACAGGCGTGGATTGTGAAAATGTGGTCCGAGTCTTACTGTAAAAGTCCGCTTTGGCCTGCTGTGCTGCTGTGTCAGCTTGTGTCTGCTGCCTCCTAGCCTTCCGTAGCCGCGTGTCTGTCTGTCTGTCACTAACGCCCTGTTTCTCTCTTCACCACTCTGCTACAGCATCACATGAAGCACAAACGCTTGCCCGACCTAGCGCTGCTGGGCAGTGCGGATAGCCCCCACCGAACTAAGGCCACAGCGCTGTCCGAGTCCAATGCTAAATTTCCACTGTGGTACCAGGAGAACTCTTCGGTCGAAAAGCTCAAAAACAAAGTGAAAGTGGCCCACAGCCTGCGCATGCGCAGCGACGGCAGCAACGGTTATGTTGGTAATGGCCAGAAGGTGGCAGCAGGTGTCAATGTTGATCACATCACGGGTGACGCAGACCCGAGCGAATGTGTCTCAGAACCAGGCCTAGTAAGTACTGACACCTGGTGGCATGGCATAGAAATAGTACCCTTGCTCCCCACCCTGCTTATTGAGCTCCTGTGAGAATATTTTAGGGCGTTAAGAATTTGAGGTCTGTTTTGTGATTATTTTAATGTAATGTACAATATGTAGGTTGTAAATACATAAAGTAAATGAAGTATGTAAATGCACTGAATCAGTTTGCAACAGAACCAATAAGGTAAGAGTAGCTAAATACATTGAACAAAATAGGGAAATACACTGAATAAATTATGTAAATAACAAAGTATATAGATACTCTGAGCAAAGTGTGTAAACAAATATACACTGAACAACAGAGTATATAAATACACAACATAAGAAAATACTGAGAAAAGTAGGTAAACAAAGTGAACAAAGTAAGCAAATATACTGAATACAGTGCATAAATACTCTGAACAAAGTATGTAAATGCGTTGAACAAATATGTAAATACACTGAACAATATAGGTAACTACACTGAGCAAAATATGTAAATACACTTAGCAACTTGCTAACTTCTGCTAGAAAGAAGGCAAAACTCCAAGCGTTTGCTGATATAATTGTGTGCAGAGGAAAATCTATTTCAACTTATTCTGGCAATTTGATGAACATTTTCTCCAATATCAGGCTTCATTTCCCTTCTCTACAGTGTTTGTGTTACCCAAGCCCCCTGGGCTTCATGCGCCACTGGGCTTCATGCACCACTGGGCTTCATGCCCCACTGGGCTTCATGTGCCACTGGTCTTCATGCGCCACTAGGCTCCATGCACAGGAGATCCATGTGTGATGCATGCATTGCACGCACTATGCTTGCAGTGCTTGCACAATGCTCATCCATGTATCCACCCAACCGAAACATACATGCTTGTTATGTTTGACAAAATCTATTCCTATAAGTACAACAACTTCAGATGTTAATCAGACAAAAGGAACACCTTCATAGCTTAGGCTACACTGACTCTTTGGTTTCTTCTATTTGGAAACAGTATAATACTCTAGTTCAAATTATGAAATGCTCATCACACTTTACATCCCAGAGTGTAAACTCTATTTATGCACAAACAACAAAAACCATTAACGTACATTTCTTAATTGTGTGCATCAATGCAATAACCCCAAAATAACCACAATGTTCTGCCTTTGAAATTGGTCACTAGATTTAACAAGATTTAACAAGATTGCCATCTCAAACAACAAGTTCCAGATGGCAAGTGGACAAGGAAGCCATTGGCTTATCGAGAGTCCAACAATTTTCTCATCTATGTGTAGCCCGCCCTTATCAGATATCTGTCAATTCTATTTTTAAACATATTCACACTACTAGCATTAACACAATCATTTGGCAGTTTGTTCCATTCATTTATCACCCTCTGTGAGAAAGAGTACTTTCTCATGTCCAACCTACACTGCTCCTTAACTAATGCTGCTTTGTGTCCTCTGGTTCTACTGCCTTCTTTAAGTTTGAAAAACAAATTCCTATCAACATCCTCATAACCTTTCACTATTTTAAACACTTCTATTTGGTCTCCTCTTAGTCTCCTGGTCTCTAGTGTTGTCAAACCACATTGTAATAAGCGACTTTCGTAACTAAGGTCTCTTAATTCTGGAATCATCTTAGTTGCTCTTCGTTGTATTCTTTCTAGCTTATCTATGTCTTTTTTACGATATGGCCTCCATGCTTGAATACAATATTCCAAATGTGGTCTAACTATTGCTTTGTACAGGGGTATAATTAGATGTTTCTCCTTATACGTGATAGTTCTCCTAATTAGCCCTAGAATTTGATTTCCTTTCGAAGCAGCAATCCCACATTGCTCTGAAACTTTCATGTCAGCATTAAATGTTACTCCTAAATCCTTTTCTTGTGTGGTTCTACCTAGTACAGCATCCCCCATTTTATATTCCTCGTCCATATTTCCATGTCCTATGTGTATACATTTACACTTCCCAAAATTGAATAACATTTGCCATTTTTCTGACCATTTAACTAATTTTTCTAGATCATCCTGTAAACTTTGTTTATCTGTATCATTAGTAACCTTTCTGAATACTTTTGTGTCATCTGCAAATTTGAGTACTTTGCTAGATATGTCATCCTCCAAATCATTTATATATATTAAAAACAGTATAGGGCCTAACACTGATCCCTGTGGTACCCACTCAAAACAGATTTCCAGTTTGAAATCTTACCATCTACTATTACTCTCTGTCTTCTGTGTGTAAGCCACTTTTCTATCCAGTTGATTACATCATTGCCTATACCATGGGCTTTTAGTTTAAGTAACAATCTTTGATGTGGCACTTTATCGAAAGCTTTCTGAAAATCTAAGTAGACAACATCCACTGGTGACCCGTCATCTGCCCACTTTGTAATTTCTTCTAAAAAACATAAGAGATTGGTTAGACATGACTTTGCTTTTAGGAATCCATGTTGAGATGTATTTATTAATTTATGTTTTATGAGGAATTCCACCATGTGGTCTCTAATTAATGTTTCGAGTAATTTACATACAACTGACGTTAAACTCACTGGTCTGTAATTTTCTGGCTTCTTCCTCGATCCCTTCTTAAATAGCGGCGTAATGTTTGCTTCTTTCCATTCTGAAGGAACTATTCCTTCTAGTGACAAGTTAAATAAGTTTGCAAGTGGTGTACTAATTTGATCAACAATTTCCTTTAGCAGTTTTGGTGGTATCCCATCAACTCCAGGTGATTTATTATCTTTCATCTTCTTAATTTTCTTTGCTATCATTTCAGGAGTTACAAATAACTGCCCTAAATGTTCTGATTTATTGCCCTCAAATTTAGTCAATGGAACTGGAAGTGAGCTGATATCTTCTGTGGTAAAAACTGAGCTGAAATACTCATTCAGGACCTCTGCCATTTGGAACCCATCTGAAATTATGTTTTCACTGTTCTTTTCCAGTGGTCCGACCTTATCTCGAACTTTCTGTTTACTCCTTACATAAGCTGTCATTTTTTATATTACCTGCCAATTTTTTTTCAAAGGTTCTTTTAGATTTTCTAATTTCAGTTGTAGCTAGGTTAAGTGCCTCTTTGTAGTTTGTGTAGTCTTCTACATTTCCAGTGTGTTTATAGACCTTCCACAGCATCTGTTTGTGAGCAATTTTTCTAATAGCTTCTTTTGACAGGTGTTTTTTCCTGGATCTTTTCCCTTGTTTTCTGAATGGAATAAATTTCTCAATAATGCCCTCAATCTCATATTTTAAACAAGTCCAGCATTCTGTTGCTGTCTTGTTCTTCAGCAAGTTATTCCAATCTATATTTGCTAGATATGTTCTCATCACTTTATATTTGCCTTTGTTGAAGTTCCTCCTCCATTGTTTTTTATATGTATTCCCTGTTTTTACTTTTATATTAAAATGGATTTGGTTATGGTCACTTGAACCCAAAGGTTCGTGTACTTTAACATTGTCAACTAATTCATTTTGAGAAGACAAAATTAAATCTAACACATTCCCACCTCTGGTTGGTTCCAAGACATGTTGAGTAAGGAAACAATCCTGTGTTAGAAGTAGAAACTGATGGTCGTCACCTCCAGCACTCTCTAATGATTCCCATTGTATATGGCCATGGTTAAAATCACCCATTATAACACATTCTCCCTTGCTCACCTCCCTTATCGCCTTTTGTAATTTTACATCTTCCTCTTGTCCTATGTTAGGACTACGATAAACTACTCCTATTGTTAATGTTGAGTTCCTGGTAACTATGTTACACCAAATTGCTTCCACACTATCTGCTTCACTTTTCAGTGTAATTTCATATGCTTGGATAGATTCTTTAATATACAAAATTACTCCACCTCCCCTTCTTTCTCGTCTATCCTTCCTAAACACTACATAGCCTGTCAGTGCTAACTCAGCATCTACTATATCTTCATTTGCCCATGATTCTGTGATGCCTATTACATGAGGATCAATATCTGCTACCATAATGTCTAACTCACTTTTTTTATTTACTATGCTCCTGGCATTTAAGCATACACATTTAAGTTCATTGTCTGAAATTATTGGTGAACATTTCTTTGGATGTGTATTTGTAGTAGTACTCCTTTGAGTTTTCTCTGTCAGTTCCCCCTGCGCATCTAGTTTAAATAATCTATGGTACCTGTGCCCTCGTCGACAACTCTGACAAACTCACACGCAAGAACTGCAGTGCCCTTCCCTGTCAGATGAAGTCCATCTCTCATGAAAAAGTCACCTCTTCCCACAAAGTTTAACCACATGTCTACGAAGCCTACTCCCTCCTCCATACATACCTTCTGTACCTGTGTGTTGATCGCCATCCTTTTACAGTTCCTATATTCCTCACCCCTGCCTCCCATTATTGGTAATATCCCCGACAATACGATCTGCCCAATTAGATGTCTCTACTTTCACTCCAATCACTTCCTGGGTTATTGCATTGATGTGCAAGTTAATTTTCTTGAAGATTGCATTATGACTGTCAACTTCAACTATGATTTTCTCAGTTTTACACCAATGACACTTCCTGGTTTATTTCTCTAATGTACACAATTGTGACAACATAATTTTGTTTTAGTGATCTCTCAGAATGACATCTACTGGCTAGTCATTAACTTGGCATGAATGTGTTTAGATAGTAGATACATTGCAAGAGTGGTCCCGCCAGTAATCTGAGTCGTTCTTCCAGCACAACAACGCTGACGACACAAACGTTCGCAACAACCAGCATGAGGGGGGCCGTCAGCTGCTGTCGAATGTTGCATCTAAGTTCAGCTACAATGTGGGTGGAACGAATGGCTCGTACTCGTTGCAGAAGACTATGTATCACCACGGTCTGGTGAACACGCAGGCACGCGACATGTCACAGTGGAAGCTGCAACAGAGAAACGCCCAGAGTCTGGGGCAGCTCACCGAGAGAGCCCTACCGGTAAGACAAAAGTGAAACATGAGGAGTGCAGTAGTAGTCTACCTGGTGCTGTTTGAAAGCTTTATACAATTTCGTTCACTCCACTTTTTCTGTGTCTTTCTGATAAGACACTAAAACTTCTATGTCCCACCCACCCATGCAAGGGGAAGTAAAACATACTACACAGGGGGTAACTGTGTTTACTACAACACACACTGCACCTATTGTGTGGTGTGTAGGATGGGCACCAAATTAACTGCTTCCAAAACTAGCTCTGATGATGGAGCAAAGTGCCTTGTCTGTTTGCCTTGTCTTGGTGAAAGTGCCCTACTAGTAAGAGACTAGTTCCACTTTGTGGGGTTTCCAAGGACATAGGCACAATAAAAGTTGTTGTTTTATTTTGACACACTAATGGATGTTCCAGTACACAATGGGCAGTCTGTTCACAGTACACAATGGGCAGTCTGTTCACAGTACACAATGGGCAGTCTGTTCACAGTACACAATGGGCAGTCCGTGTAGTTGGTGTTTCTTCTGTTGCAGTTGAGGACGCGATACAGTACACGGAAGCAGAATGTTCGGACCGGTGACTCAGCAAGTCAACCCGAGCCTGACCTCCGTCACATGTCTGACCTTGACTACGAGCGAACGCACCAGCCAACGACGTACGGTCGCCATGGCTACGAGAGTCGCGGCGACAGCGCAAACACAAGGAAGATGGGACTGTCAAACGGCTCACCAAAAGCAAAAGAACTTGGTAAGGCTTGGCATACATATGTGGATTAAGAGTATAGGCAATATAACATGGGCGGTTCTTGGCTTGGTCTCATGGTCACTGAGTGTATATTGTCAACATAAGTGTCTTGTTTCCAAGCGATGGTTCAACATTTTCAAGGACACGTAAAATGTAGATTCATGGTGAAGTGGGATGAAGTCTACATACAATTTGGAAAAGCCATAAGCGCACAAACCTGGCAGTTAAACTGAATGTTACAGCCACCTTACCTACCAATTTTTTTTTTTTAATCTGCATGTTTTAATTGTAATTCTGTATAAAACCATATCGGAAATTTGCTCAGCATCAACAGTATTTGTGATTCAACCACTATAAATTTGTCATTCAATTTTATTATTGTCTGATGAACACAGGAACAAATTGTACTTTATAATGATTTTGTCACTTGAAACAGACCCATATAAAAATAGGGTACAGCTGTATACCTGCAGGGATAGATCTGGAAAAAGACACACGCGCCCTTTGGGCACATCAGAGGCATAACTGTGCCTTTTTGAAATTTGATGTGCCCCAAATTAATTTAATAAAAGAGCAATAAATTTGCATAACATGGTCGCTTTGCATAACGTGGTAATTGTGAACATTACAGTTAATTTCATATTAGGTCAGTAATCATATTTACAGTTTTTTTATTATATTCAGTACATCTTTGCTTGCTTGATAATTTGTTCTGCATGAAATATGAGGTGTAAGCTATCTAAATATAAGATAGTTTTTACTTCTGCTATACACTTGTGTTTGTATGACTGCCCACATATCTGGGTATATTTAATATATTACCAATAATATCAACAACATGTACAGAGATCACTAGTTTATTTTAAAATCTGTAATGTAACAAAACAAGGTACTGAGTCTGTCCCACGTTTCATGGTCACGCCACTACTGTTTGAAATGACTTAACAAAAACAGACTGTGTCAGTGGCAATGGCACACTCTCGTTGTCAGTTTTCGTAATTGTTTCAGCAACAACAGCCTCAGCTATTGTTTGTTTCTTTTTAGCCGACTAAGGTACCTTGTGAAGGTAGGGGAATGGGTCTTTTTTGGGCGGCATTTTTACAGCATGTGGCTCGATGAGCGACAAATTAGGGGAGGACTATATGCTCCACCTAGCAGACAAATGACGTACCACCCTAGTGGATAAATGACGTACCGTTGAAGTGGCAAAATGATGAAAATCGCAGAGCAACACAACCTCTGATCAAATATTAATCGTGCGGTACCATAATCGCAATGTGCGCGTTTGCAGTCGAAAACCGACTGCACTTTTCTCAGATTAAAACATCAGTGTTATATATCGCTCTTATATAAATATGCGTCACTAGGGCACATGCTGCAAAAAAAATGCGGCATTTAAAAACATGATGCGTCAATGACCCACTGCCCAGATTGATCCCTCCCTGTACCTGTATACCTCCCTAAATCCCAAACATCCATAATGTATACAGGAAATCCATATGATGTGACTGGTTTGTCCATGTACAGTTTTGAAGTGCCACATGCACAGTCAAACTGAACACTGCAGCCACAGACTTCCCAAGGTCATATTGTTCTTTTGAAAGTCTTGAGCCATCTAAACGCCAATTCACAACCGACAGCTGTGTCGAGGGAACGACCACACCGCCTGGAGACTACTTAGAGAATTACCCCAAGCACTGCACTTGCAGAAAGGTTTTATCCATCAATGGGAACACCCAACTTGTAGAAGCGCTGTATGACATGACAAAGTTATAACTTACACTAACGCCCCAAGAAGATAACCCAGATGACATATGTAATATGTGTCTGTGGATTGCACTATAAAGCCCACCAGTTTGTGAAAAGCGCTTCCACACCTGAACTGCTACTTGGTCTGTTTTTCCACACCTGAACAGTTGTCTGTTTTTATACTTGCTCTCTTTTACCACACCTAATCAGCTGCCTTGGTTACTTGCTCTCAATTTCAATATGTGCTCACTATTTCTACACCTATACCTAAACAGTTACATGCTCTCTAGTTTTTCTACATACTCTCTAGTGCTGCCACTGTTCCGGGTGTGCAACCAAAACCATGGTTCCCAATAGTTACTACGGGGACTCACCGTGAGTCCCAATAAGTACTGTGGGTACTCACCATGAATCCCAATAGTTACTACGGGGACTCACTGTGAGTCCCAATAAGTACCACAGGTACTCACCATGAGTTTCAATAAGTACCACATGTACTCACCTTGAGTTTCAATAAGTACCACAGGTACTCACCTTGAGTTTCAATAAGTACCACAGGTACTCACCATGAGTCCCAATAAGTAGCACATGTACTCACCATGAGTCCCAGTAGGTACTAATGGTATTCACCATGAGTCCCCGTAGGTACTATGGGTACTTACCATGAGTCCTAATAGGTACCGCGGGTCTCGGTTCTACACCTGTCCACACCTTGAACCGTCACAGCACTAGTCATCAGTAATAAAGTGACACATTCTTTATATTCTACACTCAACTGTATCCATTGTCCACTTGCGTGTGTTGACCATAGAACAATGGGCTGACTCGCATTCTGTAATTTCTTGCCTTGAAATAAGATTTGTTCGGTTAGGTAGTTGCTTGTAATAGACCTACCGGGAGTTTAGCTTTATTTTGGAGCATGTAACGACATTAGGTGTTTTCGTCTCCGCTCTTTCAAGAGTAGAAAACTTCCAGTCCACCATATTGGAACCATGGCAGCCCCATACCATAAATCAGGCATGGGTTAATTTCAATTGTTAATTTGTTAATTGAATTAACTCAATTAATTTATTTTAATTAATTAACTTTTCCAAAAAGGGTAATTTTATTTTATTAATTAAATTTACCAAAATGGGTTAATTTATTCTATTTTATTGACAAATTGCCAGTTAACTCTCAGTTAAGTGCTCATTTAACAGTTGATATAAATGGATAGTTCACAGCCATTTTACCCAGGTGCTCCAGAAGACCTGCAGTCACTATTCCAGCCACTAGCCTGAGATAGATCAAGTTAAACCTTGTGTATATGGGAGGGAGAAGGTCATTCAGGCACCTGTGAATTTGAGGGAGGGCCGAGACAGTGCAATGTCCTTTGGTAGGGTGATAAGTTGATGGCTAAATGTGGCTTCTGTAAACTCTGTTTAAAGTAAATATTTGGGGTAGGCAACTTGCAGCCAAGTGGACCTATGGGGCCATTAGACCTATGCATCTATAATTTGTGTGTGTGCGTGCGTGCGTGCGTGCGTGCGTGCGTGCGTGCGTGCGTGCGTGCGTGCGTGTGTACATGTGACCGTTAATAGGGAGATGTACAGCAATATAGCTTCAGTTTGGGATCTTGTACAGTGCCAGCTGAAATCAAAAGCATACCAGTTCTAGTGATGTATAAAACATAGTGAATACATAGTTAAATGCTAGTGTGTCAAGGGGAAACCTAGTGATTTAGTATAAAACACTGCATAAAAAAATTGTGGAATTTGCTGCAAGAAAATATTAAGACCTCAAAAAATATTCATATCTTTAAAAAATTGTATAAAAATAAAATTTATAAGAAGTATTCATTACTGTTGCTATAATTCTGTATAATTGTTAAATATTCAACTGAATTAGATGATAGTAAAATGTGCGTATTTGTCTTGGTATATAGCATTATGCTAATTGTCTAGTATGTTATGTAGCGTAGGCATCATTTTATTGCATATATTAACATGAATGGGGAAAGTGTTTAATAAGTATTGCACTTCAGATTTCTCCATTTCCACAAGAAATGTTAATTGTGTTGTTGTTGTAAACACATGTACAGATATACCTATGTGGAAATAAACATTCATTCATTCATAAATAACAACTTAGTGCATGGAAATTATGTATGTAGTTGCCCAGTTTTGTTTGGTGGTTGAATATTGGAGGAAACCACATGCCTATCTACAATTGTATGAGTAAATCCCTTTCCAACAAAGTTACAAAACACATTTCTGTTACTGAGTCTTGTGATTTTAGAACTGTTTTAAATGTGTAAACATTTCTACCAACGCATGATTTAATTGTTAATTGAATTAACATCAATTGTTAATTTAATTGAAGAATTTGGGAGGTTAATTTAATTGACCTGAAAAATGTGTGAGGTTAATTTAATTTAATTAACTTTTCAAGTTAATTGCCCAATGCCTGCCATGAATAAATGGTACCATACAGACCCATGTAGACTGGAGCTAGCCATGAACAGTCACTTGCTCTCAATGTCCACACTTGCTCTCTATTACTACACCAGAACAGTTACTCAGTCTATATTTCCACACTTGCTCTTTATTACCACACCAGAACATTTACTTGCACTCTATTTCTATGCTTGCTTTCTATTACCACACCAGAACAGTTACTTGGTGTCTAATATTCCACTCTTACTCTCTATTGCCACATCAGAATGGTTACTTTGTCTCTGTTTCCATACATGCTCTCTATTACCACACCAGAAGGGTTACTTGCTCTCTATTTCCACATTTACTTTCTATTACCACACCAGAACAGTTACTTGCTCTCTATTTCCACACTTGCTCTCTATTACCACACCAGAAGAGTTACTTGCTCTCTATTTCCACACTTGCTCTCTATTACCACACCAGAAGAGTTACTTGCTCTCTATTTCCACACTTGCTCTCTATTACCACACCAGAAGAGTTACTTGCTCTCTATTTCCACACTTGCTCTCTATTACCACACCAGAACAGTTACTTGCTCTCTATTTCCAAACTTGCTCTATATTACCACACCAGAACAGTTACTTGCTCTCTATTTCCACACTTGCTCTCTATTACCACACCAGAAGAGTTACTTGCTCTCTATTTCCAAACTTGCTCTATATTACCACACCAGAATAGTTACTTGCTCTCTATTTCCACACCTGCTCTATATTACCACATCAGAACAATTAGTTGCTCTCAGTTTCCACACCTGCTCTCTATTACCAAACCAGAACAGTTACTTGGAGCAGTGCTGCTGACAAGCACTTGTTTCTCTGGCCTGTCACCAGATGGTGCCACTCATGTGTGACCTTTCACCTCTCCTGTAGGCACCAATGACAGTCTCAAGAGTTTACAGTCTGTGCACCATGCTTCTATTCCACACAATAAAGGCAGCATTTACAAAGGCCGAAAATGCCCACCACCATGATGTATGTATGCTAATTAAGCATGCTCGCATGTATGCACGCACGCACGCACGCACAAGCATACACATTTTATTACTTGTAAACATTGATAGAAATATTTTTTTTAAATATTGGTAGAAATTAGAAATACTTTTCTCACTCAAGAAAGATACTAGAACTAGAGGACATGAGGTAACATTAGTAATGGATCAATGTAGATTGGATATCAGGAAATACTCGTTCTCCCAGAGGACAATAAATGAATGGAGCAAATTATCTACAGATTGTGTAACTGCAAGGAATGTGAATATGTTTAAAAACAAGATTGACACATATCTCAGGAGGGCAGGTTACACAGAGATGAAACAATTTTAGACTCTCGATAAGCCAATGGCTTCCTTGTCCACTTGCCACGTGGGCCTTTGCCTTGGATGGTAATCTTGTTCAATCTTGCTAAACTCCAAAACTTTGCTTCCAGGAATGTAATTACCCTTGTAATGCTTCTGCATTTCACTAATTCCAGGCTCATTTTGCAAACAAACTGACCCTATTTTGTATCCACTATGATATGTAGCTCGTTTGTGCAATTTTTTTTTTTTTTAAATCATCTAACAAATTATTAACAAGATTTTTTCCAGATCCGGTCAAAATTTGGCGAAAATGTGGTCCAGCTTTATATACTATCGAAGGCCATATGCTATGACATAATGCTATTCATACTTTCACAAGTTACACTATCTAACGATCAAAGTCCATTCTGTCAATGATTTTAACAAAACTACGCAATCTTTTATTAAACCGATTGTGCATATTATTTAAAATATTCACACACTATAGATTTGAACAGTTGATTTGAACGTCAATGAACCTGATTCACGATGAGCTAAATTAATGAATTCGCATTGGTACAGTAACATGAAATGACGCCGCATCATAGCCTAACCCTGTGATGTCATATTTCAGGTTCAAAGGTCACACAGAAGCCGATGGTGATTGGCCACCAACAAATGGTGACTCCACCTCTGCCTCAGGTTCACAGCACGTCTGTGACGTCACAGTATCACTACGGCTTTCCGAATGTCTCCAAGGTGCTGCCACACAAAGCGACGGAGAGCCTGTCGGTGATGTCGGCGCCGGCACCCGTGGTGACGCGTCAGGAACTGATGACGTCGGCTAGCGCCGCTACCGGGAAGAAGCCGGTTGGTCTTCTGGGGCCCCAGCAGTCGTCTGCCGTTGGCATGGCGCCGACAGTGGTCAAGTCACAGCGACCACGTGCCGCGCCGACCAACAATCTGAGACTGAAGCAGATGGAGATTGTCGACAACCATGCCGTCGTCTTCAGCTGAACCCTCTTCTGTCTACAAGCCCTGGCGTGGCTGCCCCTGGGTGATTATAAGACAGAGGGTGGGAACATAGGCATCTACTGCAATTCACCCACAGATTCCCCAAAACAGTATACTCAGTATTTCACACTGAAACATCCATTATACAGACCTGCCGGAAAATCATGAAGATCATGTTATAATTCTCTGTAGATGAATATGGTTGACAGTAGCACATACATCTAAAAAAGTGTAAAACAAACCACCTCCATACACACTGGTTCTGCTTTCTGTCATATCTCACCCTGGTATATTGTATGTATGTATGTATACATATGTATGTATGTGTTCACATATATATGTATATATATATATATATATATATATATATATATATATATATATATATATATATATATATATATATATATACATGACAGTGCATGAGTTAACTTGGCTTAAGTAAGAAAATCACAGACTGTGATATCAGAATTTTTCATAGCTTCGGTTTGGCTTATTTCCTACTAAAGTATAATTTCAAATGGACATAAAATCAAGACCGTTTCAATTAATTCACTTCTGTTTTTTTTATGTTATTAATAAATTAATACACTTTTCAGAAGTCTCAAAATCTCAGTTCATGATTTTTCCTACTTAAGCTGAGTTTTCTCATGCAGCCCCCCCCCCACACATACACACAGAAATACTACACATATATATCCACACATATGCAGGCAGACATAATGTACATACAGTGGTGTATTATTATCTATGTACGCACAAACAATTTTCCCACAGATGTTCAACTTATATTTGCCATTGTGTTGCAGTCCAGAATGAGAAATAATGTAATATAAATTAATAGCTTACAAATGTAACCATTTCCTTGGAAACCCACAAAATGTTTCGCTTGTGATGATTTTAGAATTGCGAACAAGCCCAGAATTTGGTGTAAACTTATTTATTTACCCAGATGCCAACACAGTTATCTAAGCTACCAAGAAACGATGGCTGAAAACGACCTGGGACTATAATTGAAAGGTGTAAATTACTGTGATTAGTCAAAGGAGTCCAGGTTAAGTAGGGGCTGTAAGAACAAATATAGTACACACCTACATACAGAGGATGTGTTGCAACTGGTTTGTTCACCATCGCATAATTCATTTTCAGCAGTGTTTACTGTCAGTATTTGGGTGCATCATGTAGACAGTGATCTGCATGGTGCATTGTGCAATGGTTTGTCTCGAATCTTCCGGTATTCAGTAAGTATGTGGAATGTCTTGATGAATGGAGAGAATACTTATAAGCTGCCACTACACACAGTTAAGGTCGGTTTACACAAGCGATTTTTGCCCCAATTGGTCGGGCGATACCATCTCAGATGACAATGCACAGCTAATTAACATGTGTGTTTAGATGGGTGACACGTCTAGACACTGCGAGTGCGATCTATTGACTCACACCAATCTCGACTTGAGCTTTGATGCCGAGACAGTTGCTGGTTGGCCATTGCTTCAAAATTGCAACAACTGTCATGGAATTGGATCCATCTACAAATCAAATGACACAATTGTAGCTACAAATCGGTCTGTGTGTAAGCCAATCCATTGGACAAATAATTGCTTGGGTAAACAGATGTTTAGAGGGTTATTGCCTGTGAACTGCAGTGGGAGGCGTTGTTTTGGTTCAGGTGCATGGTATGTATAATGTTGTCATCATAGCACACACTGTGATTGGTCTTTGTGTCGGCATATTTGGATTTGGTCGTTAAAGAACTTGTTATCCTCGAGGGAATTGGTTGATGGCAAACTTTTATGTTGTTACTTAATGTACAGGTCATATGTATCTCTGGTTGCACTTACAAGAGTACAAACCAGCAAACCAGGAATTATATTTTGTTAATGTATATCAAAAGTATAGGTTGTGTATGTGTAAATATAATTTAGTGCCATCTTAATGTGGCATTTGTACATAATATTTTAAGCAAATGTGTTTGTTTTTGATTGCCTATTAGCAAACTCGTTGCCAGAGCAACCTAGAATATTCCAGGTCTTTAGCATTGGCAACAGACACTTCTAGTATTCCATTGGCAACTTAAATACTCTTCAGGCAATTCTAGAAACCGGCAGTATTTCTTCAGATGCTGTCAGTTTGGTCTGTTTGTGATATTGCATAATTATTGCAGTTTAATTGCAGCATAGGCAGTATTATAAATACCTGTCAGTTCTTTAGAAACACAAACATTCCATCATCCCTACTTGGATGTGTTAATGTACTGTGGATTATATCCTAGCCAGAAAGAAACTATTCCAGTACGTTGACCAAATCCTGACATCCATGAATTATTCTGTATATAATGTAATTGAGGGTCACAAAAGATCAGCAGAATATGACTAGCGAGTTATACCCATTGTGTGGGTAGAGGTGATTCTGTACATACTCAAAGTGATTTTTGTCGGCCATTCCGTCCAAAGGTTGCAGATGTATGTCAAGTCCAACATTTTCTGTAAATCTCACGAGTAATTGTTGTCTTTCATATGTATGTGTGTGTTGTTGACTGTTGTTGATTGAACATTCCAAGTGACTGTGATATGTGTATATCTACTTTGTACGAGAACCACACGTCCATATTATTAACACCAGAGGAATAATGTAATAACAGCCAGGACAATGTTTATACCGACATATTTTTATTAATTTTTTACTCATTACGCTGGGCAATTCATGGTTTTAGGCAGCATGTAATGTTCACATTTCTGTAATTTTACTTCATTGCTATTACTAAAGTCCCACGGTTACGTTTGTTAGCATATAATTACACCAGCGAGTTACCGGATGGTTCAGTGTTTGTTTTGGGTGTAGCATCCAACATTGCTGGTAAAAAATGTAATATACTTGTACGCTACCATCATAGGATTTGCACATGTGTTAATGTGAACAATAATTTATTATATATATCGATAAAAATATGTTTGATACAAATATGTTACAATTCAGCGTGTGCCAAAGTTAATATGGATGCAGAGGCAGGCAGAACTCCAATGTTGGGTGGAAAACAGTAAAAGAAACCATTCAACAACCATGATTTGACATTATAAATTCAAGTGGATCTTGTATTGCAGTTGGCTTAAACAACTTACTGTAATACTAGAATTGATTTATGATTAATAATAAAATAATTGACATTTTATACTGTTGTTGTTGTTGTATATATAGTGTCTACGCATACATTGTTGATTGTGACACTACAAAAAACAGTTGATACAAAATAAAGCAATTTTGAAAGTGCAGTTTAAAAATTCCTACAAGAACAATAATTTCAAATGTACAGTTATAAAATATATATATAATTATGCCAAATTCTACTGGTCAGCCTTCATCGTGACAAACTGTTCCAAACTCATTTTGTGTAAAATCAAACCTACCTAGTATCCACTGCAACATGCCAGCTCGTTTGTGCAACGTTTATTCGTAGTTTTTTTGTGAAATCATCAGACAAGCTATTACAATAGTTAATGCTTGGTCAAACATTAATTGAAATGAAAATGGAAACGCTGAAAACTCACCCTTGGTGAAATTTCGTAACTTTGTCATGTGATTGGTGAGAGGATGGAAGTCACACCCATGATCAGCCTTGACCCCATAAAGTGTTTACCATTCTGGATAGCCACCATTTTGAGCCTTACCAGATATAATGACTAAATTTGATTCTTTCAATGATTTAAAAAAAATACACATCAACTGCAGTACATTAACAATGTGCCATTTGCTAATGTCTTCACAGACCATATATAAATGAACACTTTAAAAAATTTAATTTGACCGTGATCTGTTCAGGAATATCAGCCTTGCCGTTCAATACATTCACAAAGAACTGCTGACAATTTCGATTACCTGTGGATAAAGTTTATCGGGGACAGACATTCATGGAACCCTGCGATGGGCATATCACAGACACTTAAATTACATCCCCTCCATGGGCAATGTAAAGCAAAACACAAAAATTTAACAGGCAAACTATATTAAAAAGTGGTGGTTAATTAACACACTTAGGTCAAGATGCCAGAACAGATACAGTTTATATAATGGTTTTACAATAAAAAAAGTTATTAGACTCTGTACCTTTAAATGGACATTGGTGATTTGACCGACATTTCTCTGTTTATGTCTTTACATTTACCACACATTAAAAATACTAGAAAAAATACACCCGGGCTAACTTCATAGTTCGTGACTGTGACAATACTTAAAAAACGTCAATATTGTAAAGGCTTCTTAAAATTGCCACATAACACTGGCAGTCACTGTACCGTCTAGTGATACTTTGTAATACTTGGGACAATCATAGAGAAGATGCATGACATTGTGAACAATTATATGTAATTGTTTGCACAGCATTGTGGACAGTTGTATATAATAACTATAAAGAGATGTAAAGCGTCTAGGAGTAGCATAACATACAAACAAACATACATTAGCTGGATTATAGTAAGATTGATCACAAAAAACCTGCATATCATATACTTGTTTATTTACACCTGCATCATAAGGCAGGTCACATACACGGTTCTTCAAATGTGTGGGAACTACAAAACACATTAAATACAGTTCATAATTACAGATGTCCTGCAAATACGAAATGTTTCATTGCATAAGTGACAATAATGAAGGATTCGTAATATTGCACCAGCATGTTGTTCTGTAAGGAACTTATATGCATAAATTCAAAAATTAAATGCAATATATGAACACAAGACACGTACACGGACAATAATAGGAAACATCATTGCTCAACGATGCAGACATCTAGTGTGATGCACATATATGTACATGTAAATAGACATGATCGCCTTAGTCCAATCAATTAATTTATTATGCTAGTTTCATGTTGCAAACCAAGTTAAATTTAAATGCACAGCAATGTTTTTTGTATATATTACTCTGGCGTGCCACACATAGGAATACTAGTGTTCAACACTGAGGGTTTGAACGACTATTTTTCTTCCGCTTGGAAGTGCAGCTCGGCCATTTCCTGATTGCCCAGCAACCAAACGAATACTTTCCACTTCGGTTTTCAACCAAGATGCAAGAGTAAATGAAGCGTTTATTTACAAAATGTGTTCCCCCATGTACGTGGAGCACAAAACATATGTATCGCATTTTGCAGATGAACCCTTCGAATGTACATTTTCTAAACAATTGTATTCAACCATGCATTGCGCCAAGAACACTGTCTAAAAGAAGAAATCGGGACAAATCTGGCTGGTCAGCAAACTATACTGTGAACAAGTCACGGTTTCATCTTGACAAGCGGTATAGATGAACCCTTCGAATTTACATTTTCTAAACAATTGTATTCAACCATGCACTGTGCCAAGAACACTGTCTAAAAGAAGAAATCTGAACAAATCCGGCTGGTCAGCAAACTACACTGTGAACAAGTCACGGTTTCATCTTGACAAGCAGTATAGATGAACCCTTCGAATGTATATTTTCTAAACAATTGTATTCAACCATGCACTGCACCAAGAAACTGTCTAAAAGAAATTGGGACAAATCCGGCTGGTCAGCAAACTATACTGTGAACAAGTCACGGTTTCATCTTGACAAGTGGTATAGACTTAACATTGAGACACACATCACACACCCACTCCGCGTACACCTCCTTGGTGAGCATGTGGTAGGCCGGCTCTGTTAGCCCTGTGCACATGCGGTGGAACCAGAAGTTACACCCGCTTTCGCACAATATTGCCTGGTCGTTGTCGTGCACCTCCTTGTGACAAACACTACAGGGGTAGATCGGAGGTGCATTCGGGTTCGACGGGTTGAACACCATCGGTTGGTTGGCGGGGTATACCTTCCCGCCTATCCCACCCGGTGGGGGAAGGCCCCCGGGTTTGTTGGGCATACTGTACATCATTCCCTGCAGACCGCCGGGCATCATCACGCCCCCACCCATAGACATGCCTGCGGAGATCGGGTTCAGTCCAAGTTGTGGACGCTGCTGCATGGCGTAAGTCAGTGAATTGGATACATTCTGGCCACTCGGTTGCAACTGCTCGTCGAAGTGATTGCGCGCCACAATGGTAGGTCCAGTCGTCAATTGCAGATGTTCTCAGCTATTCACCAACAGATTTGATTCACAGACCTAAAAATATAAGTATAATTTTTTTAACTTCATTTCGGTGTACAAGCACTGTCAAATTATATGATTACAGAAAAGATCAGAGTAAGTTATTTAAAAATCAGTTTTGTGGTTGCTATCTAAAGATGCAAAAACAAGTTTAAGACTTGACATTAGGCAGTCAGTTGGTTTAATCATCAAATTAAACTGGTAATCAATAAAAACATTTTAATATATAGATATGCCAAAGTATAAACATATATACAAAAAACAAGTTTAAATGTGATGGTATTAGCCGTTCGGTTGATAACCTTGAATTTAAAAGTAAATTAATATTATTCATAACCTTAAATTTATTATGTCATATCAGTTATATTGCTCTATAACTATTTATTATTATATTAGTGTGTATATGTTTTTTGGGCGCAATCATAATTTTATTGTTTCTCGAATCAGGCTGTGGGCCGAAACGACTATTCTTAGAATTCAGATACTAGTGTGGGCCAAATCGACTTTAATTAATTTCAGTAGCGATGTGGTTTTCAGCGAAGTGGGCCGAACAATCCGTCTGTGTGGGCCGAAACGACAAGGCCGAACCACAACCAGTCATGGCCATGGCATGGGCCGAACCACGGGCAACTGAATCAGCTTGAGCCCCTGTAACTAATATATATATAAAAGGGTATGCAACTAGGAATGACCCCACTCACCTTTCAACATCCGTATCGATGCGTAATCCGAATACTATGACCTTACACAAATGTCCCAATGAATAAACTTTCACTATACCTACTTGTCATTAAAAACATATATGGATTTCTTATGAAAAGCGGTATGTTAACGACTGTAAGCACAGAAAACCCATCACACCGCATACGGTAACGTGACAATGTTACCGGAAGTGAGGTGCTTGTTGGGTAGACTATTTGGCTAACAAGGGATTTTGCACCTCACTTCCGGTAACATTGTCACGTTACCGTATGCGGTGTGATGGGTTTTCTGTGCTTACAGTCGTTAACGTACCGCTTTTCATAAGAAATCCATATATGTTTTTAATGACAAGTAGGTATAGTGAAAGTTTATTCATTGGGACATTTGTGTAAGGTCATAGTATTCGGATTACGCATCGCAACGCCGAGATACGGATGTTGAAAGGTGAGTGGGGTAATTCCTAGTTGCATACCCTTTTATATATCAAAGTGTCTAGGCGTACGTGAGCCGTATCTTTAGCATGGGGGTCTAAACGTACGTGAGGCTGCGCGCGCATCAGTTTTCGTTTTTCGTTTCCTGCTCTAAATCTGCGCGCGCATTAATCGTCCCGTTCGAAAATTAAAGGCGTTTGATCAAGCAATACAAATTGGCGCGATTTTTTCTAGTTTATCTAATTTAGAAACGGCAATTGGTCATTACGAACAATCGAAATTAGTCAACTTGTACAAGCGCAACTCAGGATCGATAGAGTCACACAAGAAGCGCTGTCCTAATGTTGCAGAAACGGCAAATAAAGATCTTGTTTTTGCCGACTACTACTGACACTGTCACTGTGACAGTGCTGTTGACGTGTTGTATACGCGGTGGAAAAACATTCAAATCGAACAGCAAAAGGCAGCGACAGGCTCATCAGTAAGTATTCTTTAGGCATGGATTCTTTATTTATTTTTTGGCTAACATTCATTGCATAACAACGTCAACGTTTGGTAACAACCCAATTAAAAAAAATCTTAATTTACATCGCATTGCTGCATTATCGTTCATGTTACAGTTATTCGTTCGTTCTAGTTTGATGTTGGTTATCCTCCCGGACAGTTATGTATTTGTGTTTATTTGTATTTTATGTGTCGGTTTATTTTGATCATGTGTGTTGTTAATCTAGCTACCTAGTTGTTGCTATTTTACAAGAATTACTATATTAGTCTTAGGGATCGAACATAGAAAACGGGGGTTAGTGAATGCTGCCTTATACTGGCTAATATTGCTGGGCTACGTGGTTAATGACTGTTTGGGGGCTTAATAGAATTGACCTACGAATGTGTATATAGCTATAAATAGTATGTAATATGTGTAATATGTATATATATATACATATGTAAATAGATAAATATGCAATATAATATTCATGTGCAAATAGTGCAATATCACATCCATGTACTAACACTCTGCTAACATTCTGTTTCTTCTGTCTAATCATCACATACTATTCAACCTTTTCCATTGTTTCTTTTCTCTATCATTTCGTTCAACTACACTGTTTACTTTATCGTCCATGCAGCATCTCACTCTGATAAATAGTTCCATCAATTATCTACACACATGTCTGACTAGCGCCTTTCCATATTACTGCCAGGTGTTCGCACTTTATGTTAATAGGTTGACGTGTGTTCGGTGAACTGCAGCGCATCAGCCAGACAGCTCAAGTGACACATCAACACTTCAGTGTCTGCCATATATACATGTTACCATGCATGTACAGCACGTGAACACAATGCATGCACATGCATATACACACCATACACATTAGTTAGTATATTAGTACATTATAGTAACATATGCCATATTGAGAATATTTTAATTAGTGCACCATGTACATTTTTACATTAATGTGTTCTATGTAGAAATGTTTACATTAGTGTGTTCTATGTAGAAATGGTTTACATTAGTGTGTTCTGTGTTTTACATGTTCACTGTTGAAATGTTTTACATTAGTCATTCCATGTCAAATCAAACAATAGCAAAAAAAATTATTGATGTCCTTATATTTAAACCCAGTACTAAGTAGCTATAGCTGAGCACTTCACCAATGTCTGCTCCATGTCAGTTTTGTGTTAGCATGTAGAAATGATATCCAGTGCCAGGAGTTACGTTATTAGTATTAGACTTTATTTTTGAACTGTCTATTTTGGTGTTGGTTTTCGCATGTAGAAAATATGTCATTGGAGAATTAATTTAGTATGATGGGCCAGGATTTCAGTTATTGGTATACTAAGGTATTTAGACACATATTTTGGTATATTCCATGTGCATGTGTTTTAGCATGTAGAAAATATGTCGACTTATAATTTATTTAGTATGATGTGCCAGGATTTCCGTTATGAGTAGAGCAAGAAACGTCTTTTATTAAGTATGTTCCATGCGCACCATATAATATAAACGTTTAACACTGTCTATAGAAATGTATACAATTACCAACATATTAGCATGTATATTAATTACATCAGCGGATGATGGATTGAGCCTATTTTTTATTAAACCGCCTTATTAGTCAACCCTATTAAGTTCTGGTGTAACTGGGTTTCAATTTTGTATTATGTATTCAAGGCATCCATCCATCTAAATTGTATTCATGCATGGTTAATAAAACTATCTTGGTTGTTCACTACAATGTTGCTTTGTGTTCATTCAAACACACACACACACACATATTACATATATCGGTAGATAAATATAAAATGTCTATATATAATCACTTTCAGTATTATTTATTGCTCCCTCCAATGTAACATGGACACACATTTTTTATTATAGCTCAAAAAAATGCAAGACCAAAGAGTCTGCCTGTTGTACTTCTAGAAGTTTGTTAAAAATACGGCTCACGTACGCTTAGAACTGAGTGCTAAACATACGGCTCACGTATGAAACAACGAAAGCAGTGACTAAAAATACGGCTCACGTACGTTTAGAACCGTGATTTACAGTTAAAAATGCTTATGCGCACACACACATTACATATACTAGTAAATTCATAAAATGTATACATAAAACATCGGTATTAATTATCGAAGCCGTTAAGTACTGCTCCCTCCAATGTACACATCTTTAATTATAGCTCACAGAAAATGCAATACCAAAGTGCCTGCCTGCTGGACTTCTAGAATAATTTGCTAAAAATACGGCTCACGTACGTTTAGAACTGAATGCTAAACGTACGGCTAGCGTATGAAACAACGAACGATGGCCAACAACGAAAGCAGTGACTAAACATACGGCTCACGTACGTTTAGAACCGAGTGCTAAAGATACGCTCACGTATGAAATTATGCGCATGCGCTCAATGACTGCCGTACTTCTAGAATTTAAGCTAAAAATACGGCTCACATAACCGGAAATCCAAAGGTATGCGCATGCGCAGAATGACTGCCGTACTTTTAGACTCGAGGTCTAAAGATACGGCTCACGTACGCGTAGCCACGGCCTTTATATATATATATTAGTTACAGGGGCTCAAGCTGATTCAGTTGCCCGTGGGCCGAACCACCCGGGACTCCTTAGTCTTAGACTAGTGTTAGCTCCCGTATTTTTATGTTAATATTTTTAAATATAATGCATTAATCGCGCTTACCATTAGGTAGCATCTGTTTCATATTAGAGTCATAGAATATGCCAAGTGCTGCAAACTAAATAGAAATAGAACGATAAACCCTACGGCTACGCGCACCTACACTTTCACTAGTTTCAGCAAGGTATCCTTTCAGCGGAAATGATCAAGGTAATCAACAGCTTCGTGAACAGAACTTTCCGAATCGAGTACTAGAAAGCGCCGAACAAAAGCACAGACGATTATGCAATAACTTCGATCAGGACGACAATGGTGAACCGGTAAATTAAATGTAGTGCGCGTTCTTGATTTTCGATGACCGATCTTTCCACCGGAACACATCACTTTCGCTAATGCGCATGCCTGAACAATGGATACGCTGTAAGATGGCACCACCAGATGTCACTTTCACTGAATTCAGGCCCACTGGGCGGCGCCACTATTGTGGCCACAGCGCCGACTGGGCAACGTTTTAGCTTCATGTCCGTTGTGTCACTGTCGTTGAGGCCATGTTGTTCAAAGTTCAAATGTTCAAAAATGAAGTAGGAGTAATAATGAATAATAATAATAAAATAACTTCGATGCGACAAGCATCAGACCAGTTCATGTTAAAGCCGATGCGGCGAATAAATCATCACATGTATTACACAAGCCACAAATGAAAAGCCCCTGCAGATGAATGCATAATGTTGGATAAGTAGATGACTATCCGAGTAAGTTGAGGAGGGGCGGTGCTCTAGGTGGTAGAGCTTTGGACTTTCGGTCGAGGGGACCGGGGTTCGAAACCACATAACGCTGCTTCGAAACTTATGAAACTTATGGCAGGGGAAGTAATTAACGATCCCACACAGGGAGTAAATATGTAACCTGCTGTGGACTCCATCTCTCATAAGCCACTGCAGAAGCGTCGGTGACGCGGCTCAAACAATTCTGCTAACTACGTCGCAAGAGGATGCGATTGAATGAAAATCCGAGTAAATAGCAGGTTTGCCAAGTTGTCACCAGAAGTGGCAATAACGACTGGTTGTTGAGCAGACATATTGCAGCTACCAGATGATTTATAAGCGCGCTCGATAAATATCACTCACGAATGGTGGCCGCATGGTGTCAACCGTGTTCCATGAAGTGGCTCAACTCTGGCTTGTAGAACGGATGATCAATATAATGTGAACAAATATGTTTACCGACAGTCATTAGAACTGGTATTGTCGCCAGCATTTATTTGGATTGTTGCCAAATCCGATAAATCTTGCGTAACTGTACACAGCATGTAGTTTCAATACTCATATCAGTTCCACCTGGTGATATCATCACAGCTGCAACCGCAGCGAAGTCTTTGAAAATATAGTACTTGAAACGGCCTAACATGGTTAATTTTATGGTATCTGGCAAATAATTGCTTTTGCTCTCATTCATCATCACGTGGTGCCATCTCCTCTCAGAAGGTTGGCTGTCATGGATGTCATCATCACGTGGTGACATCTCTCAGAAGGTCCGCTGTCATGGATGCCATCATCACGTGGTGCCATCTCCTCTCAGAAGGTCCGCTGTCATGGATGTCATCATCACGTGGTGCCATCTCCTCTCAGAAGGTCCGCTGTCATGGATGTCATCATCACGTGGTGACATCTCCTCTCAGAAGGTCGGCTGTCATGGATGTCATCATCACGTGGTGACATCTCCTCTCGGAAGGTCGGCTGTCATGGATGTCATCATCACGTGGTGACATCTCCTCTCGGAAGGTCGGCTGTCATGGATGTCATCATCACGTGGTGCCATCTCCTCTCGGAAGGTCGGCTGTCATGGATGTCATCATCACGTGGTGACATCTCCCCTCAGAAGGTCGGCTGTCATGGATGTCATCATCACGTGGTGCCATCTCCTCTCGGGAGGTTGGCTGTTATGGATCCTGTTAGTGTTGTGCGTGTCCGACTATATCATGCCTTGCAGTTGTCTGTCCATTTGGCTCTTGGTCTTCTTCTGACTCTTAACCGTCGGCCATGCCATCCAACATTTCCCGTTTAATTCCTTCTTGTCTGATAATATGACCAAACATTTTTAGCTTGTGTTTCTGTATTTGTGCCATCCATACTTCAGTGCAAAGCAATATAATGACAGTCAACGTTTGGAAGCCCTCAAAACGAGAAGACTTGACACGCATGATATGCCTCTCTGAATAGGATTGACACAGCTACTTGACTTGACACGATAACCGATCGCTGGAAACTAAATCATGTTGTGATTCTGATCGCTTTGTTATTTGTACAATACTTCGCAACTAAAGGCTTCGATGAGCAACTCATGAAATTGTCTGAGCAAATGATCTTATATGTGAAGAAACTGGAAGGGGTTCCTTTTCTTTGAGAATGGACCAAGTAGCATTGGGGTAGATATGGTGACACCAAGCTGGTTCGTCCATCACCTGGTGACCCGCAGCTATTTTAGCTGCACCTTGTTGGCAGATATTCATGTCATAACTGGTTAGCATACTATATATTACAGGGTATTAAGGGCATGATGTTGTGTTCCAAACGCATAATAAATTGAAACCGGAAATTACCTATATAATATAATTGTCACAATCTGTGCACATGCAGTAGCAGTTAGATTTGCCATGACATGAAATTTTGCATTTTCGATAGCCGCAGGTTTTCGTTTCTCACCCAATCAATATCTGCTTTGTACAGCACGTCTGTTGTATAACACAGTGGAACTTATTCGTGTCACCACTGGTCGAGACACGTAACAGAAAATCATTAGTGCTGTCGTACAGAGAACATGATTCTACGACAAGTACCCGTGTGCGTGCGGGCGTACGCGCGTGCACATGTAACTTTATGTAAGCTTATATAAAATTGCATGAACACACGCACGCGCACGCGCAAACGCACATATCCTTAGATGTAGTGTAGCTGCATTCAGATTCCAATGTATACACATGTGTACACAATTGCTTAATACATATACACGCGTGTATCATTCTGCACGCGACATCGTAATTAAGAAAACAGCATTGGTTGCCGATAGCAGTACGACTGGAGTTCAATATACTACTTCTTGAATTCAATGAATATATGCAGAGGTACATCGCACGTTGTGTGACTTGACGTCAACCTACCCGATCACTGAACTGCAGAGAGCACCACCTGCTTCTCGTCCAGCAAGCTAAGCTAAATTGGGTTGAACAGCCGTTCAGCACTGCAGTATCGACACTGTGGAACTCACAATCGCACCAGTTAACACCAACAGCAAATATCGTTCGTTGCTGTTCCATTTGCCAGAACATTTTGTACGGCACCACACGCAGCGACTGTTGGAACGGCGCGTTATAATTGATTTACGATTTGATTGGATTTATGTATGCAACCAGTTGCACACCTACAGCCAATCCGATGCAATGAAGCTACCATGGCGGAGAAACTCGCAACGCCAGCTTCAAAAACTGTCAGAAGCAGTTAGTTTATTAAACAGTTTATAGTAGGTTGCAACCGTAAAGTTCCTCCTGGCCCGTCGCTGTAATCATGATTTCATTTGCTGACGGGATGCATGAAGTAGCGAGGCCAGCAAGCGTGAATTTAATCGTTTTCGTCCGCCATAAACGTCATGAGTTTTGTTTATAACGACATCAATGTCTCGCAGGCACTCAATGTTGCCCTGTGTTCTTTTTCATGCAAACAAAACACACTACTTCGTAACACTGGCGTAACTACTGGGCGATGGAGGTACCTGTCCCAGTGGCCCGTTGGCCCGTTGGCCCGTTGGCCAGTTGGCCCGTTGGCCTATCGTCATCGTAACAATCGCCGTGGCAGTCGCGGGGCCCCTTCGTAGTGAATAGTTAAGTAATGTTATGTTGAAAGTTATTACTTTGACCAAGTGCTAACTATTCAGTCATTTGTAGGTTGGTCGCAGTTGGGGGTTTTGTTGGAGGGTCTGTTCTCGGTTTTGTTGGGGTTGTTGTGGATTTCGGGTTGAAGTGTGGCTGCTATGAATCATTATCAACGTTTTGGTAGCGCATTGTTGCCACGATGTTGCAGCAGTGGTATGGCATTCAGGCGCGTAGATAGCCGTGCGCACGTACGCACATTCTTCCACATCAATATGGCAAACACATATGTTTAAGTCCACCCGCCCCCAGAAATGTAATGTTTCATTACTAATCTGGCTGGTGTCCATCGTGGAGTGTAAGCACGAATCAAACAGCAGATAGGGCCTACTCGGCGCCATATACACCCACTGCAATGGACACAATGTTAACTTGAATATTGTGCCAGCAGATACCCACTAGTTAGACGTATGATGGACATAGTCCAGTACATCGTCTTCTCCTTCAACTATTCAGACCATATATTGCGTGTCTTTCAGGCTGACATTGAGTTAGACAAGGATGCACAAGCTGATATGAACAACAGAAGTAATCTGCTATCGCTTTGTTTGACAACATGGTGCAGTCTTGCGAACGCTGTGTATACACTCAAGTTTGCATACGCTGCTGATCCAACATAATCGATCCACTTCGATACAGGAAATCAATCATGTCCTGTACCCCAACATGTCTACAACAGTCGTGGTACTGCTGGCAATGTCTGTCTCGACTGCTACAGCAGAGCAGTTACTTATTATCATGCGACGCCACGGTGACAATGTGCGCTTATCGGGATTGGCCCATGCGCATGTCCACAATGACAAGACGTTGAATGAAGAATGCTTCATCCACCATTTCAGTCATTTAGCGATAATATTCCGCCAAAATGAAGGGGAGGTAGTAACTGAACCTTTCTGTAAATATGATACACTCGTAAACAATTATTACCGAAGCATTAGCATTGCCTACACGTGTGTTCTTGACGTATGACTAAATGGACAAGTTGTCCAATGATTTTGAATGATATTGTAGTAAATGTACATGCATTGCAATAATGCTTCACTATCTGTTATAATTAATTGTGCTATTACACAGTAAACGGGTCATTGAAGTACGTAAACAATCTTAATAAACTGCAACATCTTAGTACATTAAAACTAGTGTTTGTTATGCATATATAATATACTGAAGATTCACATCCACCTTACACCAAATCGCACCACCAGGAATGGGTGTCGATTAGGTGGGGCATGTTGTTTTCCATGGCCGGGGACATTATTTTTAGTTTTAGTTTGACTTCAAAATGCACCAGATTGCAAATAATTACAGTTTTTTAATGGACACTCAGGCCCCCTCTTAAATCTGTGCTTTCCATGAATTTGTGCGTAGCTACTCTCCTGCATCATACGTAGGCATAACTATTCCATTATTGCACTCTTTGTTGGAGGGGTGGGGCATTGTTTAGTCATGTACCTAGCGGCTCGCTTCACCACCTTATTCCAGGATATTTCCTATACAACTAACACATGCATTGTCACTAAAAGCAAAATTTTCAACACAGTGCTACCATTAATGTTTTCGTCTTAGATACGGTTCGTGCTTAGCGGATAATTAACTAGATTTAACAAGAATTTAACAAGATTGCCAACCAGGGCAAAGGCCTAGATGGCAAGTGGACAATGAAGCCATTGGCTTATCGTGATTCCAAAATGTTTCATCTATGTGTAACCCGCCCTCCTGAGATATGTGTCAACCTTGTCTTTAAGTATATTCACGCTGCTAGCAGTTACACAATCTGCAGATAATTTGTTCCACTCATTGATGGGCCTCTGTGAGAACGAGTACTTCCTGATATCCAATCTACGCTGATCCTGTACTAATTTTTCCTCATGTCCTCTAGTACTGCTATCTTTCTTGAGTGAGAAAAACATATTTCTATACATATTTTCTTACCCATTTAATATCTTAAACATTTAAATTTATCTCCTCTTAACCTCCTTGCCTCTAGGGTTTCCAAACCACCTTCTTTTAGGCGTTCTTCATGACTAAGATCTCTCAGTTCTGGAATCATTTTAGTTGCTCTCCTCTGTATTCGTTCAAGGGTATGTATATCCTTCTTACGATATGGTATCCATGCTTGTATACAATATTCTAAACGAGGCTTAAGTACTGCTGCATACAGAGGTATAATTAGTTTTTTTCCTTTTATGTTATATTTCTCCCTATCAACCCAAGAATTGTAGTACCCTTTGAAGCTGCAATACCACACTGTTCTGAAACTTTCATATCAGTACTTATTGTTACTCATGTCATTTTCTTTTACAGTAGTACCTAGAACAATATCTTTCATTTTATAGTTTACATCCAAGTTCCCGTGTCCTGTATGTAGGCATTTACATTTCCTAAAATATAATAACATCTGCCATTTTAAGACCATTTAACTAATTTGTCTAGATCGTTTTGTAAATGCTGCTTATCACCATCACTGTTAACCTTTCGAAACACGTTTTTGTCATTCGTAAATTTCAGTACGTTGCTTGTTATATTATCGTCCAAGTCATTGATATATATTAAGAATAATAAAGGTCCTAATACTGATCCTTGAGGTACCGCACTCAAAACTTATTTCCACTTTGAAACCTCCTCATCTACTACAACACGCTGTTTTCTGTCAGTCAGCCATTGTTCTATCCAGTCGATTATGCTGTCCCCGATACCATGGGCTTTTAATTTAAGTAGTAATCTTTGATGAGGAACTTTGTCAAATGCTTTCTGAAAACCAATCCCTCTTCTATCGACTTAGTGATTGCTTCAAAAAAATAAAACATAACATATTCGTTAAGCATGACCTCGCTTTTAGGAGTCCCTCTTGAGAAGGATTTAATAATTTATGCCTAACAAGATATGGTCTTTAATTAACCTTTCTAATAATTTACAAATTACTGATGTTAACTTCACTGGTCTGTAATTCTCTTACTTATTTCTCGAATCCTTTTTAAATAATGGTATGATATTTGCTTCTTTCCATTCAAAAGGAACCACTCTTTTTTAATGACAAGTTGAACACTCTTGAAAGTGGTACATTAACTTGTTCTACTGTTTCCATCAGTAGTTTTGAAGGAATTCTATCCACTCCAGGTGATTTATTATCTTTTATTGCCTTTATTTTCTTAGCTACCATTTCTGGAGTTATAATTAACTGCCATAAATAGTCCGATTTAGCGTGCTGAAATTTAGTATATGGAACTGATAATGAACTAATATCCTTTCTGGTGAACACTGAACTGAAGTAACCATTTAGATCTTCCGCTATTTAAAAAAACTTTGTGATATTATATTTCCAGCACAGTCTTCTAGTGGTCCAACCTTGTCTCATACGTTTTGCTTACCCCTGGCATATGCACAAAAACTCTTGCTGTCATTTTTATGTTACATGCTAATTTTTTTAGATTGTCTAATTTCAATCGTTGTTGTATTAAGTGCCTCTTAGTAATTTGTCAAGTCATCCTTTCTGGTATATCTATAAAGCCTCCACATAGTTTGCTAGTATACTACTTTTTAATAGCTTTTTAAGCAAGTGTTTCTTTCTAGACCGTTTTCCTTGTTTTTTTCTTCAAGGGAACACATTCATTAATGAGACCCTCAATTTGTCATTTTAGAATGTTCCAACATTCAACTGCGGTCTTATTCCTCAGCATGTTATTCCAATCTAACTTTGCTGAGTATTTTATCACATCATTATATTTACTTTTGTGGACGTTTCTCATGAATGTTTTTTGTTTTTACTTTCTGATTTTACTTTGATGTAAAATGTATTTGATTGTGATCACTGTTACCCAATGGTTCATGTATTTTGACATTGTCCACTAATTCACATTGTCCACTAATTTATTTTGTGAAAAAAGCTATATCTAATACATTCTCTCCCCTTGTTGATTCTAGCACGTGTTGAGTAAGGAAGCTATTCTGATTAAAAATATAATCTGTTGGTCCTCACCCCCTGTACGCTCGCTTATGATACATTTCCCTTTACTCACCTCCTTTATAACGTTTTGTAATTTTGTGTTATCATCTTCGTTTATGTTTAGACTTCGGTAAACTAATCCAATAGTTAATGTTGAATTTTCTGTAACTATATTGCACCAAACAGCTTCATCGCAATCGGTTTGCTTTTCTAATTTTATTTCGTAAGCCTGAATAGATTTTTTAATATATATAAAAAAACTCCCTCTCCCCTTCTTCCTATTCCATCTCTCCTAAACATTACGTATCCTGTCAGTCATAATTCAGCATCTGGTGTGTCTTTGTTGGCCCACGATTCGGTTATACCAATTATGTGAGGGTCAACATCTTCTACCATATTGTTTAATTCGTTTCTCTTTTTATCTATGCTCCTTGCATTTAAACACGCGCATTTGTAACCAACATCAGAAATGTTTTCCGTACATTTGCTTACTGGTTTGTGTGTACTAGTGGCCCCTTGAGGCACATCTAAGTAACCCCCCTGCGCTTCTAGTTTAAACAATGTTTGCTACCAAAAAAGTGGTATGCTATCCATGCCGCTGTCGACTGCTGTTGAGAGTTCATCTGCAAACACTACTGCAACCTTTCTACTTAGATGAAGTCCATCCGTCATATACATATCAGCCCTCCCAACAAAACATCCCCACACATCCACAAAATCCAACTTCCTTTTCCCTACATAGCTGCTGAACTAATCATCCTCCGGCAATTTCGATATCCCTGATCCCTGCTTTCCATTACTGGTAAAATCCTTGACAGAATTACCTGCTCAACCCGTGTCTGCTTAAGTGTTCTAACTAACTGCCTGTGTTTCCTAACTATGGCAGTTGTACCTTCCCTCTCGGCGTTATTAGTCCATACGTGTACTAAAATAGATCCTCTTTTTTCCACCTTCTCTGAAAGCAAACCACCATTTCGTCCTCATTGCTTAGCGCTCTCCCAGTCTTCCTAACTATCGAGTCCCTCACAAACACCATCGCTCTTCCCCTCACCCCTCTATCATTACCTCAGGGTAGCTCTTGCGTCGCATCCCTTCCGTCGCATTCTGTCCTGGTGTCGTGTCACTTGGCAGCAGGCTGAGGTAAGCTCTCTCCAGCATCTCTCTCATTGCCTTCCCCAACTTTATCATCCACCGCCCCCCCCCCCCACCGGAACCACTGGCACAACCCACCTCTTCCCTTCCCGCCAATGCCACAACGAGCTGCCTCAGTTGTGAAATCTAGACCTCCAGTCCCTTCATCTTCATCACATGCCCTACACTGAAAACTAAAACTATCTATAAAACTCAGCCCAGTATTCTCACACCCGGACGAAGTGCACAAAGTTCCTACAACTCCCGTACACTAAATGTCTGGTGGCCTTTACCTGCCACTTGCACGGCGCCATCACATAATTTTTATTTAGTTAGATTGCTACGTTAGCCTTGAATCAGGCTGTTTTCTGTATTCAAGAGAACACCTTAGACTGGATTATTTAGCTTTTAACTTAATTATGACAATAATATACCTGCAAACTATGTTGTATCTACTAAGCTCGCACGAGCCCAAAAAAGCCTGCCACCTAGCGAATACGCAGAACACTGTGTAAACAAAACAATAAGACTCCGTGTATACCAACTTACGCTAAAATCGTGCTGTTAGTTCCTTTTTACCGCAAACATTTACTAAAACTATGTCAGATATTACTTGTGTATGATTAGAACACACTCTAAGCGTTCTTTGTGCTGACATACCGTCACGTTTACACAAGGTCATACTTCACGTTATTTACGACAATGAAATATGTTCGCTTAATCAGTTAAATAATTATGTTCGTTTAATCGTTAAACATGTGTATTGGCGTGCGTGCGTGACTGGGGATGTGCGTGTGGCGGAAGCCCTACTTCCGTTGCCAATCAACGGTAATCTGCCGGCAATGTGTCGACGTGGCTCGTATCGACCATATGCCGAGCTGCCGCTCGCTGTCCTAGCGTCTGTCAGTCGCCGGGAGAGCGGCATGGAGAACGCGACCAGCGCCAACGCTACAACGGCCCTCGCGATCAACACAGTCCCACTTGTCACCATATCGTGCCTCTTCTGCTTGATCGGCGTCGTTGGCATTGTCGGCAACACTTTTGTCATTGTCGTCGTGTTGACGGACAAGAAGATGCGGCATTCCGTGACGAACTTGTTCATCGTTAACCTGGCGGTGTCCGACTTGCTCATCCTGGTAGTCGGGGTGCCTGATATTGTCCAATTCATGCTCAACCGAGGCTGGCTGCTCGGTGATGTGCTTTGTCGTCTGGACAGATACGTCCTCGTCTTCTGTCTCTACGCCTCCGTACTCAGCCTTGTCGCCGTCTGCATCGAAAGGTAGAGTAGCATGGGGCATAACGCAAGTTTTGGGGCATAAAGCCCATCCTCTAACTAGTTTCACAGCGCGAAAATAAGAATTTCGAGATCGCCAAATGAAGCCACGTACAGTTCTTCACATTTGATTAGAATACGGTGGCAGAAAACGAAATTCACGCGATATTTTTTTTAATGTCAAACTTTTGATTCTATAAATGATAAAAATGGTCACCCTAAAAGTCGTTTTGTAGGCAGTAACCATAAGAAACTGAGACAACGCGTTGAGTGTCTGCAGTAGACAAATATGTAATCATTAATGTTGTGAATGTTGTGGATGCGAATGATAAAAGCCAGTAATATACAAATGGTGAAATTTTAATATCGAACGTGTGGGGCAAAAAGGCCAACATTAGTGGGGGCAAAAGGCACAGGGTGGGACGTACTATTATCTGTCAGATTTGAGTTGATAAGTTTTGCCTGCGTATGACAGTTTATAATAAACATATACAGGTGTAGATAAAAAACGCACTTGTTGAATTTCAGAGAAAAGAAGCAAATTAATTAACAATTTCAGTCACAGTTCTTAATAAAATTATTTAAAAAAATATTACTATGATGTGCGTCAATGTTTCGCTATACTGAAGTGTACCAATCATACCATCACTTAGGTAATGCGAAATAAGTAAACTAATATTTAAATGAGGCTGATTAATGCATAACGCCCAGGGGCGGGCGTTTTGCCCCACCCCTGGGGCAAAACGCCCATTTTCAGGACCTCTGCTAAAATGGCTAAAACTTTTTTCTGTGATATTGAACATCGAAAATGTCAACACAAGATTTTCAGTTAAGATAATAAACTAGGTGATACATGCAATATATCAGAGATATATCTAAAAGGTTTTCCCATGAGTCGATTTCCCGAAAAAAGTAGGCGTATTGCCCCACCCTACTCTATGTGTAGGGTAGACTGGGACAAGGAACCCCCCCAAGGGGAAATCGTTTCGGTAAATATCGGCTATGTGCAATTAATGATCTTGTTCATTCCTATGTATATTACGTGTGTTGAAATCGTTGACGTACCTAGTCTCTGAAAAAACAGTTGTAACCATTTTAGCAGAAGTTAAAAATGGGACAAGAAGCCCCTGTGGGCGTTTGCAATACCAAATTTTCTTTATTTTACATATATTTTTATATATTGCCCACAACTGATACATTTATTCAACTGCTATAATCGTATTCGCCTATTGTATGAAGTCTTTTGAATAAGTTTCCCGTGGCTATTGTGCATAGTCCCACTATGGTAAGGACGATTTTTATAATTATGAAGCTCAAATTGTAATGTGAAGAGCTTACGCTTGTTTTGTTTCTGCTACAACTGTATTGTAATCAGATAGACACGATGACACGTGACTCCGTCTGGCTATCACAGCATTCTTATTTTCTAGTCTTATGGCTAGTTGGAGTGGGGTAGCAATTTCTCGCATAGGGGCGTCTTGCCCTTCAGACGTGTTGGCATTTTCTGGCTGTTGCTCTTTGGTGTGACATTGTCTGCTATATTGTCTGCTATATTGTCTGCTATATTGTCTGCTATATTGCACCAGGACGCAATCCAGCGTGACATAATGTGAGACGACGACAGGCAGTTTGTTACTCGAAGTTGGGTTCTTTGTTAGGGGAAGTTTGCCAAAGATGGGACGGCTCTTAAGATGGGACATTGATATTTGTGTTAGTGAACGAAAATGCCCGAGCTTTAAAATGTCAGCAAGACAATTCGAACTGCCGTCCTCTCGAGTACGAGTGCGTTGTTCTAATCACTAAGTTACTGCGCACCATTAACGCACCATTAACGCACCACTAACGCACCATTAACGCAGAGCAGTGTCAATGTCCAATCATTGGCAGCTTTCTCCTATGCATTAATTTGTGAATGACCTTAACATGATTATGATGTTGCGCTAATGAATTAACAAATGCTGTGGTTTGAAGTTCGTCTATAGAGTCCCGCGGGCAAGGAAACCATTGATACATGAAGACTTCATAACACCTAGGTGTAGAAATACTGAAACTAGGTGTCAGTTCACAGCATATGGCTTCCTCGCGTCAAGTGGAGCTTACTGTTTTGCGTGACAATATTATTAATATTGTTAAATTTGATTAAATATTGATATTTAGTGGTATTTTGTAACGACGGAGGAGGATTTCGTTAATGTTCAACATTTTAGTTACACTTGCGAGACGTGTGCTCAATGCCTCTGTAGTCTTCTACTTTGTCCTTGTTCTCTTTGCGGAGTGGGAATCACACAATGTTCCGCCCTCTCGACGAGTCGTCTCCATGCATCGCGATCTCCTGCCATTCTCCCCCACTCTCGGCTGTTCACCCCTGTCCTTTCGAGATCTCTCCTAACATTATCTTAATATCGGTCTTTCTTCTGTTTTCTACGCTGTCTTTGTCGTTATCTCCTCACTCATTCTCTGTGACCTACCCACGGGTTGTTTACACGGTTAGACTTTGTTGCATGTGAGTCGCGAGATCAAATCGACCAGAAGTCGTACCATGTAAAGACGCCTTAACGCAACATATAATACGATTACAATGCGTCGTTAATGCAGGTGGCTGCAGCTTATATTCCCATAATTGCGGTACACTTTCAAGAAATGTTTATGCCAGTCCTTTGGAGGCAACTCAACACACTGCAAACATTCCTGTGACGAATTGCGTATTTACTGGGTTGTCATAACGTATTATCTATACACTTATGTAGGTTGTACATGTACATTACATGTACATAACGTATTATCTATACACTTATGTAGGTTGTACATGTACATTACACATTATGTTGAAAATGTGACCGTTTAACTAAGTAGCCCGCTCCGAAATAGCCAACATGATGACTGTTTGAACAAACTGCAGTTACGAAATATTTTATATTCCTCGTTATGTCCGTGAGGTTACTCAAACCAAAAAATTACCTAGATGACGGAATTGTTTCTTAGTGTCATAATGTATAATTGCTTAGATGCAGGACATCATTCTCGTCAGAAGTGCAAAGTCATGGGTCACTGAATATTACGCAAACCATGAGTATGTAAAGGTACGGATGGTGGTTACCTTGTACCTGTGCAATTACCGTGGTTGCATAACAAGGACATGGCAGTGTACCGCAACTATGGAATGACCCATACAAGCCTCCTCTTTGTGCAACTCCCTGCAGCGTTAACGTCGTTAACTCTGCCCATCGGCCTGCACTTCTCGAGGCGATCATGTCGTTCTCTCGTCCACTTGCTATTGGCTAACACTCGATAAGTATTACGACTGCCAAGTAAGACCTTTAGGCGATTTATACACACATGCAGACATACTGTGGAGCAGTGGAAAACTTGAACCTCTGTATTCTGATTGTTAGAGAGAGAGAGAGAGAGAGAGAGAGAGAGAGAGAGAGAGAGAGAGAGAGAGAGAGAGAGAGAGAGAGAGAAGGAGACAGACAGATAGACATACATACATAGACAAAGAGACAGAGAATTGTAACGCTTTGTATAACTAGACTGGTAGAAGAACGAGTGAGTGAGTGGGTGGGTGAGTGGGTGGGTGAGTGAGTGGGTGGGTGAGTGAGTGGATGGGTGGGTGGGTGAGTGAGTGAGTGAGTGAGTGAGTGAGTGAGTGAGTGAGTGAGTGAGTGAGTGAGTGAGTGAGTGAGTGAGTGAGTGAGTGAGTGAGTGAGTGAGTGAGAGCGGGTATTTCATGTCAAGACAGTCAAAGTGCACTACACCAGGTGGGAATATGATTCCAGGTTTTCTATACGGCGGATAATGCAGGCGGAAACTTGATGCCAGCGGTCACCAGTTACTTGTGGATGCCATAAACAGTTGATCTGATCTGCTGATCCAGTCTGAATGTGCAACAGCTAATGAATCATTTGCGAAGACACGCATTGTAAGATGTGTAGTTTTATTAAGCGAGTTTGCACAACATTTACCGATGTACAAGCTTTGCGATCCTTGTAGAGAGAGAGAGAGAGAGAGAGAGAGAGAGAGAGAGAGAGAGATAGAGAGATAGATAGAGAGAGAGAGAGAGAGAGAGAGAGAGAGATAGAGAGAGAGAGAGAGATAGAGAGAGAGAGAGAGAGAGAGAGAGAGATAGAGAGAGAGAGAGAGAGAGAGAGAGAGAGATAGAGAGAGAGAGAGAGAGAGAGAGAGAGAGGAGAGAGGGGAGAGAGAGAGAGAGGAGAGAGGGGAGAGAGAGAGAGAGGGAGACAGACAGACAGACATAGACAAAGAGACAGCCTACCCACTCACTCTAGTCAGAAGCCAGTTGGAGTATTGCAGTGTTATTTGGAATCCATGGCAACGTACTTTTATCGACAAAATCGAATGAGTTCAAGCAAAATTAATTAAATATATATGTTACAAATCCAATAATACAGCACTCCACTGACAATTATCCCGCGTTTTGCCATCGTTTTAGACTACCGTCCCTTCAACATCGTAGGCAAGTTGCATGTCTGATCTTTCTACATAAGTGTGTGCGCTCTGTGGACCGCACTCATCTAGATTCGTTCTATCTGGTAGGAAATATCCAATATCATTGTCCTTCAAGATCTCTACGAAAATACACTCCTTTTATAATTTGCAATAGCAGAATCAACATTTGGAAATACTCAGTTTTAAATAGATGTATGACGACTTTCAACACATCGTATTTAAATGAACGCACTTTTGATATATTTATAGGAGCCAATACCTTCAGATCTGTAATTCAAAAACATTTTTGTGTATAATGATAATGTCTTAGTTTGCTATGTTAGTAATGTCGGTAATGTGTGGTTTTATACCATTATTATAACTATTGTTCTTACTGTTTTTATTATTTATACGTATTGTTCTTATATTTTTTTTTTATCAGTCCTGTTACTGGGTGTTCGGACCGGTTGGAACTGAATAAAATACAATATAATAGCTAATCGACTGAGTAAGCAAGTGTTCTCCAAAGCACATTGTTGGCGTCAGACACAGAAACGGGAAAGGAAAATATTTATTAGTCCCAAAGGCAAACAAAACAGTATTCAACACAAAAAACATACAGTATATTACATTAAAGCCGACGTGAGAAAACGAAGTGGTAAGAATATAGAGTACGGTCTGAAAATAAAAGATAATGTCATATAAGGGACGGGAGACTCCTACTAAGGCTATTAATCGCGGTCGTAGGAGCCACCCTGTCGATTAATTTCACCGATTATTTTAGTTATAACAAAAGAAAATCCCTTGTGATATTAGTGCATAATTACTGAGTGACCAAAAGTAATGTAGATATGTCTGTATGTTACAAATGCCAAATATACATACAACCGGTTTTACACAGAGTGATTTTTAACCAAGGAGGAACGGAGACACATTGTTCAATATATGTATTCAGATTTTAAAGTTTTATATAATTTGCGAAACCATGTAAACTGTGAGTGGTGATCTTGTCTTTTAATAAATCAGGTGCATTATTTATGGTATGTGGCAAACTGTACCTGAGACTTCGTTTAGCAAACTCGTGGTGTACCATGATTGTATGTATATTATATTGACCACGTGTATTAAAGTTGTGAACACTATTGTTTTGATCAAGTGGTACGTTTTGCAGGTAGACAGGTAGTTTATTGTTTGAAAATTTATGATATAATTTTAGTTCCTTCAATTTTAGAATATACTCTACTTTAAGTAAGTTAAGACTTTTTTTATAGCCCCATGCCGTTAAACAATAGTTTAGATGTGACAATATCAAAGTGTTATACAACATAATCTTTATATTAAGAGGTAACAATCGTTTCAGTTTATTAAGATACCTACAGTCCTGGAGCACCTATTTGAAATGTTGTCGATGTGGCTTTGTCAGTTTAATTGTTCATTAAAACTTATCGTTAGGAAATTTAACTCATCTACTCTATCGATATTTGTATTATCTATTTTTTTATATTTAGTGGGTTTATCATATTATTTCTTCTAGCCGTTTTGAAAATCATTTATTTTTATTTATTTACATTTAGAGATAAGTTGTTTAATTTAAGCCACTCATTAATTTTTTCCAGTTCTGTGTTGATTAAGAATTCTACATTTTTATTTTTTTCATATTGTGCGAAAGAATCTAAGGTACTTGAAAGTGTCGTGTCATCGGTCGTGTCATCGGTCGTGTCATCGGCGTACATAATAAAGGTGAATTTTTGACTAGATTGGGCAAAGTCATTTATGTAAATTATAAATAACAAAGGGCCTAGAATTGATCCTAGAGGTACGCATGTGGAGATATTAAGCATGTCTGATTGGGCGACTTCAAATTCTATGTACTGTTTTCTATTTGTTAAATAATTTTTTAATACATCTAAAGCTACTCCTTTTACGCCATAAAACTCTAACTTATCTATTATTATTGAGTGATCCAGAGTGTCAAATGCTTTTGACAAGTCCAAGTAAACATTTGTAGATATTTCCTTATTATCTACACATGAAAGTATCCTATCAATTACTTCTAGAACGGCAAATTCCGTAGAATGTTCCTTTCTAAATCCAAATTGGTTATCGTACATAAGTTTGTGTCTTTTTAAGAAAGAATCTAGCTGGTTGTAAATAATTGTTTCGATTACTTTTGAAGTTGCAGGTAAGATCGGTATTAGTCTGTAGTTGCAGAATAGGGTTTGGTCACCTTTTTATGAATTGGTATTACTTTGGTAGTTTTAAGTTTGTCGGGGAATATACCCGTAGTTAATATTTGGTTTGTGATTAAAGTTAAAGATTATGTCAAAACAGGTTTAACTGACTTTAGAAGCCGTGAAGAAATATCGTCAAATCAGCAACTTGCTTTAGTGTGCATATCAAACATTATTTTAGATATTGTTTCTTCATTAATAAGTTGAAAATTAAATACATTGTCATGTTGTCCATTAAGGTAGTATCTGAAAGTTTTATTTGTGGAATTTTGTATTTGGTTGGCTAAATTTGGGCCAATATTAGTAAAATATGAATTAAATGTGTTTGCAATTGCTGCTTTATCTGCTATGATATTTTCGTTATAAATAAAGGAATTGGGGAACGTTTTCTTTCTGTATGTTCTAGAAAGAATACCATTAATTGTTTCCCATGTTTTTAATGTTATTTTTGAATTTGTTAAAACAAGATTCGTAATGCATGCGTTTAGCAGTACATATGCTTTTTATGGATGGTATTATACGTAGTCAGTCATATGTATTCCGTGTCACCTCAACGGCCGTTAACCGCGTTCGTTCTATGCAATAGTCTGGGTCCAAATTACGCAGAGATAGTCTCACGCAATTCAGGTTAATATAACGGTAGCTTGTTGTGGCAATAACGCTTTGTGAAGCACCATAGGTTTCGAAACACTGTCGTGAATACGCATTCGTGCAAGGAGTTGATTGTGTTTTTTTCTAAACAGGCGATCATATTCTCTTTGGATTCTGGAAAATATCGCACGTATAAATTCTAAATAATATGCCCAATTGTAGTTTAGCACTGTTAATAAGTGCATAATTGCAACCTAATGAATCACAACTGGTAAACGTTTGCGCAACAAACAGAGTTTAATTTGAAGGAACGCTTTGAACATCGTGACATGTTTTTTATGTTTACAAACGTAAAAGCACGCATGCACGCAAGCACGTACATACGCAAACAAACAAACAAACAAACAAACAAACAAACAAACAAACAACCAAACAAACGCACAAACACATCTTATTGCTTTGTGGAAGATAAATACGTTGATTAACTTTGCGAAGATAGATGTACTGCATCGATCGTTGGGTGCTGTTTGTCAAGCGGAATTAATCTCCTGTGCGTGAACGATTACTGATGATTATTTATCACCCTGGTGGGTCTACTCAAACAAACACTGAAGTGTGTTTTGTTCCAATATCCGCGTTCACTGGAGACATTTAGACCTAAGGCACAGTGGTGTTATGTGGTGGACAGACACAATCACTGTGTCTGTCCACCACATAACATCATTGTGTCTGTCCACCACATAACATCACTGTGTCTGTCCACCACATAACACCGTTGTGTCTGTCCACCACATAACATAACTGTGTGATGTTATGTGGTGGACAGACACAGTGGTGTTATGTGGTGGACAGACACAATGGTGTTATGTGGTGGACAGACACAATGGTGTTATGTGGTGGACAGACACAATGGTGTTATGTGGTGGACATATACTGTTTTCCAATATTCTAAGACAATCAACAGGGTCTATGTAAACGGAAAGCACTAGATGTTGACATAAGTAAAAGAATATCTTCGTTTTTCCCGACTCGTTTAGTTTCGTGTTTTATGTTTTCTTATTTGAACTGTCTCATTTGACTTATCTGCCAGCCAGAGAGTCATGAGAACGCATGCCCTACATGCTACTGATACCATTGTCAGAACGTTCATAATGTGTAGTTTTATATGATATATATATGTTTCATTACCTTCTAGTCGTTGTACGTGTTTCGTGTTGTTAGCTGTCGCTATAAGTCTACCATCACAGTCTACCATCACAGTCTACCATCACAGTCTACCATCACAGTCTACCATCACAGTCTACCATCACAGTCTACCATCACAGTCTACCATCACAGTCTACCATCACAGTCTACCATCACAGTCTACCATCACAGTCTACCATCACAGTCTACCATCACAGTCTACCATCACAGTCTACCATCACAGTCTACCATCACAGTCTCCCATCACAGTCTACCATCACAGTCTACCATCACAGTCTACCATCACAGTCTACCATCACAGTCTACCATCACAGTCTACCATCACAGTCTACCATCACAGTCTACCATCACAGTCTACCATCACAGTCTACCATCACAGTCTACCATCACAGTCTACCATCACAGTCTACCATCACAGTCTACCATCACAGTCTACCATCACAGTCTACCATCACAGTCTACCATCACAGTCTACCATCACAGTCTACCATCACAGTCTACCATCACAGTCTACCATCACAGTCTACCATCACAGTCTACCATCACAGTCTACCATCACAGTCTACCATCACAGTCTACCACCACAGTCTACCATCACAGTAGTCCAGGCTGCGCTAATTTATTTCGGTCTGTTCACCTGACGTTTGTGTTGCAATGTTTTTTTTTTACAATAATTTGCATTCACCGCAGTCGCGGTAATTTGCGCATGCGTATACAACGAAAACATACAACACGGATTCAACGAGTTTGAATATGTTATTATAATTATTCGGAAAATAAACATAATTACAATATTCTTAGGCAACTTCATCTCTTAATGAAACATGACAGACTTCCTTCTTCCCACACATTAGTGTTTCTCTGTGTCCAACTTGTCCTAGCATTCCGCGCCATACCACATCTATTCGTTACGATTTCATAACAAATTCAATACATTACTGTTGTTGCATATTTGGTTTTTGAATTCAATTACGATATGTGGAGTACCTAAATAATAGAACCTTTCGGTGTATAGATTACCGGTCAATTAGATTTCCGGTAATTAGTTGATACACTAAATATATAATTATGAAACTACGCCTAGTCACGCGTACGACTCACAAAGGTAAACGAATCACATCCAAATAACGTTAATTCATGTGATCATGCCTTTCTGATCGTGCTAACCGGATCTGTGCATAATAGAACGTAATGCTTCAGACGAATACAATTACAGCATCGTGAATAGAAGAATCGTGCCTAGTTCAAACGAAACATTAAAGGCGGCGTTCCACGACACGATTGACTCGGATGAAACTATCCGGTTGCATCACAAACGATCAAAGCTATCATATCCGCAGTCAGCAAGGTGAGACATTGCAATGACAACTGTGTCAACCTGAACAATATGACACATACACAGACGCGCCACACACGCGCCCTACGGAGCAACATTCAGCCTAACGTTCACGTTAGCAGAAATGGGGCTAATCATAACAACCTAATCAACGTACAGTAGAACTAGTGGGATCTCCAGCAATCAGCAATACATGTACTAACATTTGGGATGTCTTGGCAATCAAAATCGATTAAATGAAAGTAATTAAAACAACTACGGAGTGGATGTGACAGCAGTAAGTGAGACATAGTGTACCAGCAGTAAGTGAGACGTGGTGTACCAGCAGTAAGTGAGACATGGTGTACCAGCAGTAAGTGAGACATGGTGTACCAGCAGTAAGTGAGACATGGTGTACCAGCAGTAAGTGAGACATGGTGTACCAGCAGTAAGTGAGACGTGGTGTACCAACAGTAAGTGAGACATGGTGTACCAGCAGTAAGTGAGACATGGTGTACCAGCAGTAAGTGAGACATGGTGTACCAGCAGTAAGTGAGACATGGTGTGCCAGCAGTAAGTGAGACATCGTGTACCAGCAGTAAGTGAGACGTGGTGTACCAGCAGTAAGTGAGACATGGTGTGCCAGCAGTAAGTGAGACATCGTGTACCAGCAGTAAGTGAGACGTGGTGTACCAGCAGTAAGTGAGACATGATGTGCCAGCAGTAAGTGAGACATCGTGTACCAGCAGTAAGTGAGACGTGGTGTACCAGCAGTAAGTGAGACATGGTGTACCAGCAGTAAGTGAGACATGGTGTACCAGCTGTAAGTGAGACATGGTGTACCAGCAGTAAGTGAGACGTGGTGTACCAACAGTAAGTGAGACATGGTGTAACAGCAGTAAGTGAGACATGGTGTACCAGCAGTAAGTGAGGCATGGTGTACCAGCAGTAGGTGAGACGTGGTGTACCAGCAGTAAGTGAGACATGGTGTACCAGCAGTAAGTGAGACACGGTGTACCAGCAGTAAGTGAGACATGGTGTACCAGCAGTAAGTGAGACATGGTGTACCAGCAGTAAGTGAGACATGGTGTGCCAGCAGTAAGTGAGACATGGTGTACCAGCAGTAAGTGAGACATGGTGTACCAGCAGTAAGTGAGACGTGGTGTACCAACAGTAAGTGAGACATGGTGTAACAGCAGTAAGTGAGACATGGTGTACCAGCAGTAAGTGAGGCATGGTGTACCAGCAGTAGGTGAGACGTGGTGTACCAGCAGTAAGTGAGACATGGTGTACCAGCAGTAAGTGAGACACGGTGTACCAGCAGTAAGTGAGACATGGTGTACCAGCAGTAAGTGAGACATGGTGTACCAGCAGTAAGTGAGACATGGTGTACCAGCAGTAAGTGAGACATGGTGTACCAGCAGTAAGTGAGACGTGGTGTACCAGCAGTAAGTGAGACGTGGTGTACCAGCAGTAAGTGAGACGTGGTGTACCAGCAGTAAGTGAGACGTGGTGTACCAGCAGTAAGTGAGACATGGTGTACCAGCAGTAAGTGAGACATGGTGTACCAGCAGTAAGTGAGACATGGTGTACCAGCAGTAAGTGAGACATGGTGTACCAGCAGTAAGTGAGACGTGGTGTACCAGCAGTAGGTGAGACATGGTGTACCAGCAGTAAGTGAGACGTGGTGTACCAGCAGTAGGTGAGATATAGTGTACCAGCAGTAAGTGAGACGTGGTGTACCAGCAGTAAGTGAGACGTGGTGTACCAGCAGTAAGTGAGATATGGTGTACCAGCAGTAAGTGAGACATGGTGTACCAGCAGTAAGTGAGACATGGTGTACCAGCAGTAAGTGAGACATGGTGTACCAGCAGTAGGTGAGACATGGTGTACCAGCAGTAAGTGAGACATGGTGTACCAGCAGTAAGTGAGACATGGTGTACCAGCAGTAAGTGAGACATAGTGTACCAGCAGTAAGTGAGACGTGGTGTACCAGCAGTAAGTGAAACATGGTGTACCAGCAGTAAGTGAGACATAGTGTACCAGCAGTAAGTGAGACGTGGTGTACCAGCAGTAGGTGAGACATAGGGTACCAGCAGTAAGTGAGACGTGGTGTACCAGCAGTAAGTGAGACATGGTGTACCAGCAGTAGGTGAGACATAGTGTACCAGCAGTAAGTGAGACGTGGTGTACCAGCAGTAAGTGAGACATGGTGTACCAGCAGTAAGTGAGACGTGGTGCACCAGCAGTAGGTGAGACATGGTGTACCAGCAATAAGTGAGACATGGTGTACCAGCAGTAAGTGAGACATGGTGTACCAGCAGTAGGTGAGACATGGTGTACCAGCAGTAAGTGAGACATGGTGTACCAGCAGTAAGTGAGACATGGTGTACCAGCAGTAAGTGAGACATAGTGTACCAGCAGTAAGTGAGACGTGGTGTACCAGCAGTAAGTGAGACATGGTGTACCAGCAGTAAGTGAGACATAGTGTACCAGCAGTAAGTGAGACGTGGTGTACCAGCAGTAGGTGAGACATGGTGTACCAGCAGTAAGTGAGACATGGTGTACCAGCAGTAAGTGAGACATGGTGTACCAGCAGTAAGTGAGACATGGTGTACCAGCAGTAAGTGAGACATGGTGTTCCAGCAGTGAGTGAGACATGGTGTACTAGCAGTGAGTGAGATATGGTGTACCAGCAGTAAGTGAGACATGGTGTACCAGCAGTAAGTGAGACATGTTGTACCAGCAGTAAGTGAGACATGGTATACCAGCAGTGAGTGAGACATGGTGTACTAGCAGTGAGTGAGATATGGTGTACCAGCAGTAAGTGAGACATGGTGTACCAGCAGTAAGTGAGACATGGTGTACCAGCAGTAAGTGAGACATGGTGTACCAGCAGTAAGTGAGACATGGTGTACCAACAGCGTACTCTCGGACACTCTCTCTACTTTCAAGGCACGCCTAAAGACTCATTTTTATCGACTCTCATTTTAGTTCAACATGGTTGTTCCTTCACTAATAATATTTATTTATCTTATTATGTAGCAACCTATTTATATATTTATTTATTAATTGTAACTTCATATATGTTATTTCAGTTATATAAATTTACGTAGTCTTATTTCTACATAATATTAACAGTATTGAGCTATAATTATGATAACTATTTTTTTATATATTTAATTAGTGTACTTATCTCTATTTTATTAATTTTAATTCATATAACTTTAATTGTCCTATATATATATATATATATATATATATATATATATATATATATATATATATATATATATATATATATATATTAAATTAATATATGATTATTATATTTTATTACACTATATATATATTTTAGATTCTTATTTTAACTAGCTTGTATAATGTATTTGTAAAGAATTGCATGTTTAGCAATTTTACAACTATTTGTCTTGTAAAGCGCCACGAACAATTTAAAATTGGATATGGCGCTATATCAAATAAAATATATAATAATAATTATTATTATACCAGACGGCTCGATTTCTTTACCCGGTTTCAACTTCTAAAGAAGGGACAGTCAAGACACATGGGGAATTGTTTGCTATGTACGAAATACAATCCCGACTAAGCAACGGACATAACTAAACCAAACAGAACTTGAAACTATGTGGATGAAGATACGTCCACCAAAGATGTCTCGCAACCACCCGCAGTTAACAATCTGTACAGTGTACCACCCTCCCGGGGCAGACGACTGGACATTGCTAAACTACACTGACCACTCTATTAACTACGTGCGTCACCATCTGCATACTGGCGTCATCATAATGGGCGACCTTAACAAGTGGAGAGATTCTCATTTGAAACGAAATCACAACCTAAAACAAACTGTTGACATACCAACACGAGGAACTACGACACTGGACAAAATCTACACAAACCTAACCGATTTATACCACCATCCTGTAGTCATAGCACCAACTGGCCTATCGGATCACATGGTGGTATTATGTACTCCATCAACGTCCACGAAATATACAGAACCAGTCGTTTCAAAGACGTCTTCCCGCAGTTGCAGGCCTGAAGGTCGAGCCCATTTTGTGGCAGCGCTCCACCTCATCTCGTGGGAAATCCTGTTCCACCTACCAACCTGCGAACAACAACTGCAGTTTTTCAACCATCAGAATCATTCTACCATTAGAACTTTACTCGACATGCATCTCCCTGAACGGAAAAAAAATCAGACGATGTTCCAGCGACGGACCTTGGATAGATGACAATTTCAGCTATCCAATACGTCGTCGCTATATTGCCCTTCTTTCTGGGAACCGACCATTTTACAGGCATTACAGAAATAACGGTAATCGTGAATGAAAGTCCTTGCAACGAAAGTATCACCAACGGAAAATCCAATCACTCGAGAACGAACATCCGAAACGATGGCTGAATAATGTGAAAGAACTTGCAGGGGTTAATGTCAACTATAACAATCTACAAGGTCATGCTAACACGCACTGTTCAGGAAACGTCAGTATTCTAGAAAACGAAATAAGTGACTTCTTTGAGTCTGTGACCAAAGACTTCCCACCCCTCTTACCCATTGATGAGTTCTTACCTCCGGGAGCCGACACGACAGTCCCAGATGCCTACATCATCAACGTCGATGAAGTAGCCATATCACTATCACGAATTAAAACACACAAAGCAACCGGCCCGGACGAGATACCTAACTGGATCTTACATGACTACTCCACCATCCTCGCTCCTCCCGTCTGCGCGATATTCAACAGCAGTCTACGGGAAGGAACCATGCCCGCCCTGTGGAAACGCGATGACATTCGATCAGTGCATAACATTCGACCACCAGCGTTATTTAATAAATACCTGCGTCCAATATATTTCACGCCAGTTTAATCGAAGTGCTTGGAGAAATTCACATGCATATGGATAACGGACATTACCATGAACCAGATTGATCCTCAGCAATATGTGTCAATCAAAGGAACATCAACCGTACACGCACTGGTCTAGCTTGTACACAAGTGGAAATCCGCGGTTTTGATTTCAGCAAAGCGTTTGACCAAGTCGACCATCACATCTTAATGACGAAATGTGCATCACTCGGACTTCCGAATTGTGTCATCAAATGGCTGACATCTTTCCTGTGCAAACAGCGGGTAAAGATCGGAAGTGTGAAATCGGAGTACACCACTGTCAATGCAGGTGTCCCACAAGGAACAATATTTGGATCAATTTGGATCAATACCAAATATGTCGACGATAGCACAATATGGGAAGCTTCTTCATCCTCCGGAATTGTCAGCTCACTCCAAGTAGCAGCAGACGAAGTCGGGCCATTGACAGCGAGTAACAAAATGGCGCTGAACTACGACAAGACGAAGGAACGGCGAATATGTTTCAAGAAATCAACCCCAGACATCGCACTGCTGACCATCGACGGTAGACCAATCCAACAAGTTAAGAGCACTCGTCTACTAAGTGTGACATGGGGGGGCGAGAGAATGGAGACGGGCGGTGGAGACGGGCGGTGGAGACGGGCGGTGGAGACGGGCGGTGGAGACGGGCGGTGGAGACGGGCGGTGGAGACGGGCGGTGGAGACGGCAATGAAACGTGATCAGTGACGGAAGGAAAAGGGACAAACCGAGGACCAGTGTCGATGTCAACCTCAGCCCGGACTTCAGAGACAAATAGGAGAACAACAACCACAACAACAACAACAACAACAACAACAACAACAACAACAACATCAATCACAACAATAACAACACCAACCACAACCACAACAATAACAACATCAACCACAACCACAACAACACCAACCACAATAACAACAACAATCACAACAACAGCAACCACAACAGCAACAGCAACAACAACAACATCAACCACAACAGCAACAACAACAGCAACATCAACCACAACAACAGCAACAACAACAGCAACATCAACCACAACAACATCAACCACAACAGCAACAACAACAATCACAAAGACAACAATCGCAACAGCAACTACAACAACAACACCAACCACGACAACAACAACCACCACCACCACAACAACAACCACAACTGCTATACTGCACCGTTCCTTGTTGCCACTGACATCTGCTGTCAGGGACGTATCCAGTGATGGTCAATACGCATGACTTGGTTACGTAATCAAGAATGGTGAATTGTCAGATAGGTTGTGGCTATAGTTACGTCATTGCCGTAGCTTTGGTATTTAGACTAATATTACTAGAACACGGTTTCCACATACGTTCATCTGCACTGATCCATGATCACTCACAAGTCTTCACCTATAACTGGTCCCTAATTACTCAAGGCTATATAACTGATCCCTAATCATGTTCGGCAATAACAAGTCGTCTGCCATAATTGATCCCTAATCACGGATAGATAGATGGCCGTGTGTATGCGCACATGGCTATCAAATAATAATAATAAACATTTTGTAATCACAATAAACCTAATAAAATATACATTTTATCTTTCTAAGGATCGTGAGTTTAAAACATAAATACATAAATAAAACATAGTACCGCTTAAGATTAAATAATTAATTATTTTAAAATGCTGTAAATATATATTTAAAAATGGATTCAAATAAGCGTAGCTTAGCGATTTGAATAAATGATATGGGTAAAATACATAATATCAACAAGTTAACTAAGATAGTCCAATTAAAGTGTCAGCGATCTCACGAGTCATGTACATGTACATGTTTTAAAAGCATGTGGATTTACGATGTCGTAGTGCTGGGCTAAGAGGATTAAGGGTAAAGGTACGTTGTTATATACCGCTGTGTCCAGTCCTCAGGACTGCTCAAAGCTTAACACTTCACCCCCTGGCAGACCTGTTCAGTCTAACGCCATCTCGACTACTCTGGGAAGCATTCAGCCACGCTGCAATTACTGCGCGAAGACTTCGTTCACATACTCTTCCAGATGTTAGCACCAGTAACTGCTATCGAGTTTTTGAAGATTTTGGTCCGTGCTTGTCTTCGTACGCAGATATCTCCTCTGGCGTTCGGTCTCGTGTTTCTTGCGGAAACGTTCGAGACAAGCTCTAATATCTCGCGTTTGTAATTTGGAGCCAGTCCCTTCACTGATATGCACACTAATTGTGATTGTCGGTATGTGACACGCTCTGGCAGTGACAGCCAATGTAGCTGCCTCAATGGTGGAGCACTTGGAGCTCTGTATTCTGGTTGTGTGTCACTATACAATCTTCTCTATTCTTTAATTAATCCTACTTCGGCTACTTCCGCTACTTCCGCTACTTCCGACACTTCCGCTACTTCCGACACTTCCGACACTTCCGGTACTCCTGTCTTAATTCCTCCAACGTGTGATGTGTGCTGATGTTCTAACATGAGATGGAATTCGACATAACCGAACATTTGTTAGCAAAGCTCGCCTAAAGGAGCATGTTTGTACTCGGTCAAACTGTTCCATATAACCGTTGTTCAATGTATATCTATGAAAACCGTGCAGGCTAGAACAGGGATTTGAAGTTGTTCCTTCTAACCGGATGTTCTTTACATTTGGTGTCATTATAGCGTATACGTGCAACACCGGGTATTGTGCCTACTTGATCAGCCTTAGCAGGTCACTTAAGCACTTTACGTCGCTTCCTGATGCACCATGTTCACGTGGACATGCTGATTGACTTCGCTAATACACAACTATAGGTCAGCAGTGAACTGGCTTGAAAGATTGTCAAAATGCATTAGTGATCATTTCTCTTCCACGAACTGTTCCACTCAAGGCGCAACACCTCACGTCTCATCTTATTAATTCTAGCCAACAACCTTGTCCCAGTTGCCCCCGTGTCAATAGCCCCTGTCTCAGTTGCCCCCGAGGTGTAAGGATTGATTGCCAGTGACAGAGTTAACACACTTTAGTGTATTCATTATTTATCTTGACAATGAAATGTTTTGGGAGTAGTAGTGAAAGTAGTAACACATATGATTATAGTATGACAATCTAACAAGACAAGGCCCAGTCTTTTTTACTTGTAACCAAGCCTGCAACGATCTTAAAATAGTTGTTGCTTATATTTCTTTTGAACGGGACAGGTTATTGTCGGTCTTCAAAGTGCCGATGTGAATTAACCAGTTGAAGTGCCTCACTCGACATTCACGCATCGAATGGATAGCTTAGATTGATATGAAGTTCTACTTAAAGCTTGTGTGAAGTGAGTGAAACCCAATTTATCTTTTACATATTGCGTGAAAAGCTAATTGTTGTGGATGGTTGTTATCGAGGCATTATCAATTGTTGTGGATGGTGGTTATCGAGGCATTATCAATTGTTGTGGATGGTGGTTATCGAGGCATTATCAATTGTTGTGGATGGTGGTTATCGAGGCATTATCAATTGTTGTGGATGGTGGTTATCGAGGCATTATCAATTGTGCCTGGAAATTAATGACACTTTATTATCATTTCTATTTTATTTTGAACTTTAACATGTAAAGCATATGATTCACAAATAAAAGAGGGTTTTTACGGTTTCCCTGTAATAAAAAAAGTTCGATATTCCAGCTATGACTATTTTCTTGTTACAAATAAAGGTGGGGCAGAAAAATAAATGGAACGGCTAGGAAGTGTTCCCAAACTGATAATTAGTCCCACTAGCCCCCACTCCGCTAGTCGGTCGTTACGTCATGGATAACACCCCTTATAGCGCTGGTCGCGAATGACGTCACGCGCTGACATGAATATTCATTAATCCCACATCAAATAGCTCGGCAAAATAGCCTCCGGCTACGAAACCTCGCAGCCATTGTTAACTGAAGAAGATGCACAATCTATATTTAGTACAGGGGCCGTGCCTCAGACGAATGTTGGGCATAGTAAGTTTGGATATAGGACGTTTTAAAAAATTCATACGATCTGACATAAGTGCATTTGTGCAGGGACATTACCAGGTTTGCTGGCGGATGCTGTTGAGAGTGAAATGGTGGATTTTTAGATGATTTTAATAGGCGGAAGGATATTTGTGATTTTATTGGCCACTAGACACGTGTGCGTCGTAATTCATGCCAATATTGGTAAACATTGAGGGGTATCGCACATACAGGCATATTACAAGAGTTAGAAATGTCTAATTTTGACAAAACTCGACCAGCATGTCAGTGAGATGATGACAGCGGCTGGTAAAAACTTTTAGAATTTTTGATGGTCACGTTTTCTTATAATTATGCAAAACGTTAACATGGCCACCAATGGGAAATGTAACTGTAGGCTGAACCCTACAACGGCGCAATCGTGATCAGTGCTATTGCGAGAGACTACTCGAACACACAGTCTGATTGACTACGCCTTTACCAGAGGTGCCCGTCCACGAGACTGGGCAGCAGAATGGACACAATTGCAGTAACAACTAGAAGTGCAGAACACGACTAAGATTGGTTCCCTGACAATGTTTGGGAGTTGTTGCCAAGACATAGCCTCATTGTCGTGTTGTGTTACCAAAAGAACAACCGGGTCTAAACCGTGAGACATGTCAACAAAATCTGTCAAGGCTCAAACCAAAGGGTTTTATATATATATATATATATATATATATATATATATATATATGTATATGTATATGTATATGTATATGTATATGTATATGTATATGTATATGTATATGTATATGTATATGTATATGTATATGTATATGTATATGTATATGTATATGTATATGTGTATGTGTATATGTACATGTACATGTACATATACATATATATATATATATATATATATATATATATATATATATATATATATATATATATATATATGGCCTAGTGGTTAAGGTGTTGGACTCTAAATTGAAGAGTTGTGAGTTCAAGACCCACACTGGGCACGGTTCGTTGTCGAAGCTTAGGCAATTTCGTTTACCCTACTTTGCCTCAGTCTACTCAGCTGCAAATGAGTACAAACACTGTTTGGAAGGTACCTGCGATGGACTAGTGTCCCGTCCAGGAGAGTCAGTATAACTGCACTCTAAGTTACTTCGCACAACAGAAACCAGGTTTAAGCCCTGGCCATATATATATATTGTGCGTGAGTGCGTGTTGCGTGCGTGCGTGCGTGCGTGCGTGTGTTTGTGTGTGTGGGAGATACCAATAATGTGCCGCAAATATTACAATGACGTCCAGGAGTTGACCCTTTAATGGCCAGTACAAAGCCTACGAACCTGTACGAGCCTGTACGAGCCTGTACGAGCCTGTGCGAGCCTGTACAAGCGACGGACATTGTTATTAGGACCGTTTAATTGTCGTCTATACACAGTAAATTAGCCGTGCACGCGATACACAGGGATGCTGGTCTGACAATATTGTACGTGCGTGCGTGCGTGCGTGAGTGCGTGCGTGCGTGCGTGCGTGCGTGCCTGTGTGCCCGCGTGCCTGCGTGCCTGCGTGCCCAATTGAATTCTGAGCGAAACTCTAACCCAAATTTTGATAGAGACAGTAGTGTTGCTAAAACTCTGACACTGAACCTTGGGGTTGAGGCCTGCCTGTATCAAATACGCATGCATGATTGTGGCACTTTTTATTGGTGTGGACAGACTTTGGAAATGACATGGATTTGCATCCTTATGACTTGGGACATGATTCCTTGGTATGGACAAAGACTCGATGCTTCATTTGGACTTGCTTGTTGAAAACCATTTCCAACTGTAGCTCTGCAACTGAACTGCAACTTACTGAAGCGGCTATATGTGCCTAAGGAATATCCTATGCATGTCATACATGTGCCAAATCTCGAACAACAACGTGTAGTGATGGAAGAAACAGGAAACAGGACGGAGACTAGAGAATGTGGAACAGTGCTGCAAGCACGGACCGCGATTTTTTTTTTTGAGCTGGTAGTTTGAGCACCATGGGCATATGTGAAGATTTAATTACACAAGTTTATAGTTTACATGTAAATGTCTAGTTGCGCCCTATTTAAATCAACTGGATCTACTATAAAAAGGTTTATTTTCCTTGTCCTTCCGTCATCACCGAGAACCCGTCTTCAGCCTCCAATTTTGCAATTGTTGAAGACCTGTTACCAGCTAAGTGCATGCAAAAATTTATTTTAAACAAATAACTATCACGCACGCACACACGGATGTTTACATCCCATGCGCGAAACGCGTATCTGATGTTGGTCATTAATCGCCCCAACAACGCCGAACAAACGCCGTCTTTTCCATAAAACTTGTTAATAAGCACATGCACGCAAGCTGCCGTACCACACCATGTGTAAAGATTGTCCATAATGTATGCATCACGTGATGAAATCCGAGCACCGCATTAGTTCATATCCGCCCATGTTGCTCAACCTACCTGCTAAAAAAAAAAAACGCGCGCGGGCCATAGCATTTGACGTGGCGCCGCCTTGTGAACTAGCGAGAAATAAGACGACGTGTATTTGAATGTATTCTTTGGTACCTTGTGTTTACAATACGCATGCATTATTTTCATTCCATTAGGCATTTAAGCCTTAGGCGATTGTCGCTCGCTTTTGTTAACTCCACGAGAACAGAGTCTGGCCGCGACCCCAATGTTGATTGTTCCCGCCAGGTGGCATCACTGATCTGATTGATTCGTGTTGGTACTACATTTCATTTTGAATTGAGACTTGGCTGAGACGAGTTTCCACTCCTCGACAGTGGCGCCAACGCGCGAAAGCCGGTGGCAATATTACAATGAACGAACGCAGTGTTAAAAATTTATTTAATTAATTCCGCTTTTTGTGTGAATTGTTTCAATATACGTCAAATTTAGAATTGATTCGTATACACTGCATACGCTTATAGGAGATTACGCATAACTGATGAGTTAGAATGATAGTCCCCGGATGTCTGTTCAGATTCTGGGCAAACATCCGGGTTCCGTCACAGTGGGAAGTGCAGTTTGCCACAAGGCGGTTATGAAAGCGAGAAACGGTGGCGCTTCCTAGTGGTGCCTTGTTAATCGAGGTTAAGCCTAACGTTGTATTTTTTTGGTTGCAGATACGTCGCCATCATCCACCCGATGACGGCTCACATCTACTGCAGTCGGGGCCGGATACAGACGGTGATCGCCATCATCTGGCCGTGCGTCCTCGTACTCGCCCTCCCAATAGCTCTTTTCAACACCCTCGTCGCTCCCTCTCCCCACTTCGCCCAGCGCTTTTGCGTCCTGCGGTTTCCCGGCCGACACCTGCACTACTTCGTCCCGTATAAATACGCCGAGTTCGCACTGTTTTATCTCCTCCCGGTCGTCATCCAGGTCGGATGCTACACGATCGTCACCCGGCGGTTGTTCGCCAGTACGAAGCAACTGCGGGCGCCCTCTGGCGGATCGCGTGATCTCGCGAAACAACGCAAGGGCGTCGTGAAGATGCTGATCGCGTGCGTGGCCATCTACGTCGTCAGCTATTCGCCGCACCAGGTGCTGTTGTTCTACCGGACCTTCTCGCCCGGTCCGATCCAGCACAGTTGGACCTTCCTCGTGTTCGTCACCGCCATGGCCTACGTTAACTCGGCCACCAATCCCGTCATCTATTGCGTCTTCAGTGCCGCCTACCGGGCCAAGTTCAGGGCGATATTTTGTTTCGTGTGCCGTGAACGGGCGTCGGAAGGCGGTGGGTCGGTCGCCGCGAGTCAGACGGGGGAGCGCACTGATCGTCGAACTCGGAGTACGCTTCGTTATCTGTGAAAATAGTCAACCGGAGCACGGCGTTTTGACGAACAATGCGCGCATGCATATAGTCCGAATGTTTCATCCAGGACGCCAGATGGCACTTTACATTGGACTACCTAACAAGATGTAACACGATTACCATCCAAAGCATAACAAACGACCAGAGCTACGAAGTCTCACGCATTTGACGTGAGATTCACGCATTTGGCTTCCATCTCACGTTCTCACGCAGCTATCTGTAAATCATATTGGCTGTTTCAATGAAAAATTATACATAATTATTTCCATGCACGCGCTATCAGGACGCGCACATCTACTGCAGTCGGAACCGGATACAGACGGTGGTCGCCATCATCTGGCCGTGCGTCATCGTCTTTGCCTTCCCGATAACCCTTCTCAACACCCTCGTTTGTTCGTCTCCCCACTCCCACCAGCGATTTCCCGTCCTGCGATTTTCCGACCGTCACATGCTCTACTTCGCCCCTCGGGTGTCCCCGAGGTTATTTTTAACATCGTCGGTGACGTCATGCGTATTATGTATTGTTGACGCGTATTACGGGCGATGGTGTCGCGCCTCGTTGTCATACTCAATGTGAAACTGGCAATGGACCCCCCCCTCCCATTGACACGAGAGTCAACAACACACATGCTTAAGAAAGCCCAAAAGGATGCATGGGCATAAGGCCTACAACCACACACATACTGGTTGGGGCAAACCTTAAGTGTGCTGAACGTCAGCTTCGTCTTAACATTTAAGACAGACGTGTGAATTTTACACATTTGAATAACCGGAAGTGCTGCCACCTGGTACCCTGTTGGGAAACTGGACACTCCTTTTGTTAGGATCTGCCCATGATGATCTCATGTATATTTCTCGACGCAACTTGGCAGTTCTGCAAGTGGACAAGGATACAACTGCCACGAGATTCCAACGATAATTCATCCATGTGTAACCCGCCCTTCTGTGTTATTTGTCAATTTTGTTTTTAACATATCTACGCTGCTAGTAGTTACACAATCAGCAGATGATTTGTTCCATTCATTTATCGTCCTCTGTGAGAACGAATACTTTCTGATATGTAATTTACACTGTTAATTCACAAGCGTTGCTTCGTGTCCCTAGATCGCACGCAGGTTATTACGGAATGTCGATGATAGTCTGGAGAAACGGTGTCTGGAACCGTGCAATGTGTTGTATGTTAGAAGCCAATGTATTTTTCCGAGATGCACCATTACTTGAATCGTAAAGTTATTAGCCCATTGCACTTGTTGAATAAACGGTAATTTCATTACACGATTGCGTCTCCCGCTCAGCTACAAACAACTCCTTCCGGCTTCTGCCTTCCTGCATTAAACGTCGATTACATGTTCAGGAAATTAAGTTTCCTGTCATTAAAGAAAATAGACATTGCGCATGCGTGTCATAGCCTCGTTATGATATACACACCTGTTGCAGGATGACTGAACAACCGTCGACTGTGCGAGTTTCCATTGAATTTCGTCCGTATTTCTATTTTTGCAGATTTTAATGACAAACGTATGGTGACGTTTAATATTTTATCTTAAACTGTGCGTGCATGTATTGTCTTGTCTTGTATGGAATACTGGCCAAAACTGGAGTCAAACGGTCAGGGTTGTGTGCGCACGGAGTGATTGTTACATAGTCGTATGCATGTATGTGCGTGCATGCGTGCGTGCGTGCAAACTGTGTAAAATATATATGTGTAATCATTTTTATTTAACGATGCTTTGAAAAAACAAATATATATTAACTACTTAGCAATATTTGTGATTTAAAATTCCGAACCGATTTATGCCAGTGCTATATTTAGAAGAATACAAATCACATCATATATTATGCAACAGTATACCCGTGTGTGTGTGCGAGTGTATTTCGGCCGTTTTCTCACTAAACCATTAAAGGCATGATAAGGTATAATTTGTCTGTCACCAACATACGGCGTCTGACGTATGCACGAGACGTGAAATTGGTCGACTAATAGGAGAGACGGTCGTTCTACAGACAGTTCGTGTGTCTCACCTTGACAACTAAATAGATGCCCATATATAACTGCAGCCAGGCTTTCATCTTAAGCCGATCAGCGGATGTGACAACGCTGCCGACCAACGCGACGTCTTCTGGTTGGATGTGTTCATCTTTCGCATTATCCGCGCTGCAATGCGCGGTCAGTGTACGTTTGCCTGGTCTCCTGGTGCCAAGAGGTGCCAGGGAAGAGTCCCATACAAATGGGGACATCTCTCCCTTAAACAGTTCACCATACAAGGGGCAAGCCGCGTGGCGTAATGATAACATGTAACTAAATATGTACTATTTTAAGAATGCATTCCTTGTTGTTTTCAAACAGAATTCCTAATATAGACTGCGAGCACAACAAGCCATCAAAAATGTCTTTTCTAGAGTAATCACATAAAATAATCACATGAAATAATGAACGTGGGAGTTGTTAACGTTATTAGGTTTATGCATAACCGGTCACATTTTGTTTCACAAACATGTCTGACGTCATCGGGGATAGATCAGTATTTGTCTTTATAAAAATATATTCTTAAGGTAGATAAATTGACAAAACCAAAAATATCTAACATTCCCCATAGTTTTGTCTGAAGAACATATAAAAGATAACATAAAAAATATAATTAATAATTATACAGAATATGTTTTGCATGAACTATCTAAACACGTTTCCAAGATCAGTATCGCTCACTGGCTAACAGCATATCATACATGATAAACTTAGTGTCCGTGATCTTCACATGAATATGTCATATTTACAGTCGGTAAATTCTCAAAATAAAATAGCCTTGATATCAATGTCTTTCGAATCTGCACACCTAAGGATAATCTGCATAATGTGAGCTGGAATTCATCGGCTACTTTTGAATACGTCACTATGATCGGTGTATATTATCATCAGCCGATAGCATTTGCGTCATGACATATCTTGTCACGCACAAATATCTCTATCGCACATAGATTAACAATTGTTGGACACTCATTAAGCCAATGGCTTCCTTGTCCAATTACCGTCTGGGGTTTGACCTTAGGATGGCAATCTCGTTAATTCACGAGTCTGCGCTATCACCACTAAAACATATTCAATCAGTCACCGGGCAGCAGGTGGCGCTGGTGGTAAAGCTTACGCCTTCCTGTCGGCGATAATATATTTACTGTTTACTACTCTGATAACAATGCAAAATTAATATCACCTACTGCGAAGTATATGCATGAATGACTTACCTATCGAGAATCCCACGTGTGTGTGTGTGTGTGCGTGTGCGTGTGCGTGTGCGTGTGCGTGTGCGTGTGCGTGTGCGTGTGCGTGTGCGTGTGCGTGTGCGTGTGCGTGTGCGTGTGCGTGTGTGTGTGTTACCCGACATAGGTACATGTAGGCCTTATCTTATTTTAGTTTTATACATGTTCGCACTGTTAGCGGTTACATAGTGAGCAAGTACATATTACTTTCTCGTCTAATATATAGGTTTTACTGATACTACGTCGTGCCCTAGTATTCTTCTATTGTGCGAAGCTTGAAGAAATCATTTCTGTGAATATATTCATAACCGCGTTACACTTTAGACAATGGTTCCTATTGATACGGTGCAAATATATAGGGGAGACCGGGGCTAGTCCGTCCCCGGGGCAAGTCCGCCCCCGGGGCAAGTCCGCCCCCGGGGCAAGTCCGCCCCCCGGGGCTAGTCCGCCAACCGGATTTCATTCTGTGCATTTGCAGAATTTAGTAATTTCGATCACACGACTAAGTCACATGATCATCAAACTACCTGCAGTGGGAAACTGACGTCCACGAGTTGCTGGCTGGAAAGTTGTAAGCTAGAAAACTGATTTTGGTGACTGAAAGTAAATTTGTTTCAGTTTTGTTTCGATCAAATTTCAGTACTTATAAGTGGCATTTGTTAGACATCCAGAGTGTTGGGTAAAGCCCTTATATCAGAGCTATAGCTTGGATCTTTCGTTGTTGCTCTATCCCGTGTCAGTGATATTTAGTTGCTCCCACCAAATATGTCTTTGTGTAGGGGCACGTTCGCCTATGTGCCACGGGGAAATTTCGCCCCTAGTATATCTGAAGTAAAATGCTCAGGATCACTTGTGAACATAAACCCATTAACACGCACTCTTATGAAGTTTTCCAATTGTCCATTTCAGTGTTATTTTCAAGTCAAAAAGTGATGAAACCATATTTGTATTTCACCATTTTCTATTTTCTAACCGATGCAGTCCCAAAACTTGTTTTTTATTTGCCTGGTTTATTTCATAGATAAAACAGAATTTGTGAGGATTTTAAGTTTCTAACAGAATGTCTCTCACAAACATGACGTTTTTGACATAAAAATAAGATAAAGCTGCACTGTTCTTGTGTATTTGCTGTTTAAAGTACGCGTGGGGCGTACTTGCCCCGGCCCCTGGGCGGACTTGCCCCGACATGGGGCAAGTCCGCCCAAGCTTGGGTAGGTCTACTAAGAGTCAGATTTGGATATTGTATTGTAAGAGTTTTGCTAGCCCCGAGCTCCCCTACATGTGAAGAAAGGGTGTGTGAATAATGCCGATAGACAACGCCAACCACCCAAATGTTAAACGATATTGACAAACTCGGTGGCATTCACGCTTATTTAGCATAAAATGCATTGACCCGATCGGGCGAAGGCAGTGAACGAAACACCATCAACACAGCCAAGACTGGGTGTTGTATTATTCACACCAACATAAAACAGCAACTCGTAGGGCTACCTCAGGGCTACCCCAGGGCTACCTCAGGGCCTACACAATGTGAGATACAGACACAGCGGAACGGCATTTCTATAGGAAATCAGTTGGCCTGTTTTAAATCCCCACAATATTCGCGACGGCAAACATGAAGAAAACAGACCAATCCACAATCGTTGCAGCCTTGCATAATCACGGATGTGAAAACATAGAGGTATCGGCAGTACACGTATTAAACCTGTATTTGTTTTTTAACATAGGCAATCTAGATATAGTCATAATTATTTTAAGTACTGAATATGTCACTTGTGCGAACACAAAGGGGCTGACGCGAGTGTCTCCTTGACCGAGGAGAGGACAGATATGGGAACTGTTCCGAGACTTCCCTGGCAGCCGACATGCTTCAAAATACTCAACCAAGGGGCTCTCATGATGGTGATATCCGTCCACCTTTATTGGGGCGTTAACTTGAAAATAGCCTTGATGTCGGTGACATAAAATATATTGGTTAGTAACTATGGCGGGTGTTGAATGCGGCCAATGTCGCTTCGTATAAAACGACAGGCCAGACAAATGAGAGGCAAACCTCTTAACGCTAAAACGACCACTACTGTGGCTTTTCATATGCAATCAAGGCGGGGGAGCAGACACGAGGGGGAATTGATTGGACCGCTTTGTACCAAAATAGCACACACTGCTAGCAAATTCCGTCACAGATTGACACTGGACGTTTATGAGCTGGAAACACATTTGACGACAGTGCACAGACGCCAGGAAGAGACAAACCGTGAAACACTGATGTGTTTGTATGCGTTGTTTGAATTTGAGGTCATTTCTGCACATACTTGCATTGATGTACATCTTACCAGACTTTATCGTACACGTTTGCATTGATGTAGCCTTTACCACAAAACGTACTTGCATTGAAGTGCAGCCGTGCACTTTACCGCATAACGTACTGGTATTGACGTACACTTTACCACAAAACGTACTTGCATTGATGTGCAGCCGTGCACTTTACCGCACAACGTACTGGTATTGACGTACACTTTACCACAAAACGTACTGGTATAGACGTACACTTTACCACAAAACGTACTTGCATTGGCATACACGTTACTACAAAAAGTGCTGGCATTGTCATACATTTTATTACAAAAAGCTTCACTTCAGAAGTAGTTCGAGAATAACAAGTTTGTACCTAACAAACCAACAAGTTATTGTGTGATGCTACTGTCTAGTTGAAGCAGAAATAATTGTTTTTATTTCGTTACTATACATCCAATATGGCCGCCACACACGAGCTGCAGGATTTATCTAATTGATAACACGTTGTAGAGTCCTCCATTGCCAAACGCATTTTGCGTCACCGTGGCGCTCGTGAGTATTTCAGAAGTATCTAACTGGAAACACACCACAGACAATCACATTAATTATCTAAGTAAGCACATCTGACCTCAGCGACGTGAAAACAATGGTCAGTAATCTTCACCCACCTGCCACACTGGGGACAGATCACTGATCAGTAATCTCCACCCACCTGCCACACTGGGGACAGATCATTGATCAGTAATCTTCACCCACCTGCCTCACTGGGGACAGATCATTGATCAGTAATCTCCACCCACCTGCCTCACTGGGGCAGATCATTATTTTGCTTCCGGGTTTGTCATACGAATAAAGTGTCCGCGATGTTGTGATGGTACCATCTTTCAAGGATGTCAGTCAAATCAATTTCTGGTGCAGGCAACAATTCACCAGTTCACCGACGGAAGGATTCGATGCATACGTAGACAACAGTTTCTTGGTTTTGGTAACATTTCACTGGGAGCATATGTTATGTTGATTTCTCTAAACAATTGGTAGGATTTGAAGAAAACTCTACATCGGGTCAGTGACATGATATACAACAACCTTGTGATCAATCCGATTCGTTATTTAGCATATTCCGGGCGCCCTACTCAACATCGCCTTATTATAGTGCAAATTGTTAGAATCTCCGTAAAACAGACCGATCAAGGCGCTTCATATTTCACCCTTTCAGACTTCTTCAACTTCGCTGCAATAACTGCACGAAAGCCATTCGTTAATTAATATTGGATCAGAGTCCATCGTTCTACGGATGTATCAATCGTCCTCAAACAAACAACTGCAATACGCCAAAAAAAGATACTTCTAAACGTTAAGCAATTAAACATTTTAGCAATCACCAGGTCCGGGGCAAGCAAGTTATTTTATAGCAATTTGTGAAGCCTGTTAATAGTTATAATAACTCTGCCTATAAATGGTTCCGACATTAAATGATTAAACCCCATATATATTGTAAGCGAAACTACACGTGTTCAGGTCATGTGGTAATCCCCTTCTGACACCACTGTTCGAGTGTTCCCACTGCGCATGTCTATTAGAAGTCGTGCCGTCTGGCGCGAGTTGATCGACCTCGTTTTCGGCGAGCTAGTTACTGTCAGATGGCGACACTCTCTGTGGTTGCAACGACACAGTAACCGGTCGAAGCGAAGCCGATAGTTCTGACTGAAGACACTGTATAATATGGGATTGGCGGCAGAGTTGACATACCCTAACGTCATGACGAGCACGAGATACGCCCAGTTGACTTTGAATGGTACACGAGATACGATGTCGTAGAACAGAGGTATCTGGCTCGGTGCAAAACTGAGAGTGTAGATCAACACGCTCGCGATCAACATCTTCACGACGCCCTTCCGGGCGCGCATGTGCTGTGGCTCCGTCCGGTGGTGCGGCGACGCGCTGTCACGTGACAGCTGGTCGACGTTGTTGTAATGTTGGTACAGCGTCGCTCTGGCGACGAACAGCCTCTTGCCGATGATCGTGTACAGGACGACCTGGGGACAGATAATTAATTCACGTCCGGGTTCATGTCTTACGAATAAAGAGCAAGTGATTTTGACAATTTTTTTTTTGCTATATGGAAAAAAATTCTTAACAAGAATGTGACCATATTTAAAGACTACGACACATATGCTGCTCCCAGATTTAAATGTGCAGTGGGCAGTTGGAATTATAAATTATATGCACCTGTCAGTAATGGAAAGATCCCTCATGGGCGAAGACAACATCCGGTTTGTGTGGGCGATAAATGACGATAGACGATTGACATTTTCTTTGTTGATTTTCCCGATAACAATATAATAGGATTTGATAAAAATGCTACTGCCATTATTTTAAATGGAAAATTAATCGTGTAGTGTCCCCAAGCGAATGAGAATGGGAGAGAGAAAGAAAGAAGAAATTAATTGTAGAATAGTTACGAAAGTCGCTTATTACAATGTGGTTTGACAACACTAGAGACCAGGAGACTAAGAGGAGACCAAATAGAAGTATTTCAAATAGTGAACGGTTATGAGGATGTTGATATGAATATGTTCTTCAAACTTAAAGAAGGCAGTAGAACCAGAGGACACAAAGCAGCATTAGTTAAGGAGCAGTGTAGGTTAGACATGAGAAAGTACTCTTTCTTACAGAGGGTGATAAATGAATGGAACAAACTGCCAAATGACTATGTTAATGCTAGCAGTGTGAATATGTTTAAAAATAGAATTGACAGATATCTGATAAGGGCGGGCTACACATAGATGAGAAAATTGTTGGACTCTCGATAAGCTAATGGCTTCCTTGTCCACTTGCCATCTGGAACTTGTTGTTTGGGATGGCAATCTTGTTAAATCTTGTTAAATTTGACAAACACGCAACTCAAGGTCGGTGACAAGACAATTAAAGTGTACATGTTGTACTAACACCGGAACGTAATTTAGCGCACAGGATGGAATGACCTGTCTGACTTGTCAATAGCATACTGTCCCCACCTGAACGAAAATGGGGCAGAGAAAGAACAGTAGAAACTCGGCCGACTTGAAGACGATGTCGTGATAGAGACGGTGGTTGCACGGCACGATCATGAGGCAGAGTTTGACGGGGAAGTGGGCCGAAGGTCGGGTGACGGTGTTGTAGACGATGGTCGGCAGACCAAACACTAGGGAGGCTTGCCAGAAACAGGCGATCGCCGTGAGGATGCGGCGTCGGCTGCAGTACAGATGGGCCTTAATCGGGTGCACAATGGCAATGTATCTGCAACGACACGGCAACATTAAACATACACAGTATGGTGGTTTTTCTGAAAAAAAATTATGTTATGTAGTACAAACTGTATCTACCCTAGAATTTGACTGCCCGAATATGTTATAATAAACCACAATTTCTACCAACTGTTTCCCTTGTTCTCATTAGTTTGAATGACTCGACTCGAATGCCACGTTTACATTGTTCGATATTCGTAAACAGCTAACTGTCAAATCAATAGTAACACCAATAATGCTTTTAGAAGAACTGTATTATTAGTAATCTCAATATGGATGTTACATGTTCTTTTAAAAGGGTCGAAGAACTACTCATCCGTGTTATGCTACGCGGTTCCTATAGTTGTCACCGACTAAGGAGGATGAATCGCACGCTGCTAGGTAGGCGACATGAAACTCGTAATTTCTTAAGACATTTTTTGTCAGTGCAAGGAAATCTCATTAGCCACTAAGGAGGCTACGTGAAAGCGGTTTCAGAAACTCACGCTCAATACCCCGCACGAAGACCTACACAAAGACAATCTCCTCGGGTAATCCCTAATCCTCTCTACGGTCGCAGCCACTAACACCTAACCACACCTGACATGACATATAAAGCCTCTGTCCAGGCACCACGCCTGGTATTACAGTTATCGCCTGGGTCCTAACTATCCAGCCACTAACACCACGCCTGACATTACATTTAACGCCACAAACATTAGAAAGGCGGATTGCACATATATGAAAACTTATTGGACTCTCGATAATCCAATGTCTTCTTTGACTACTTGCCATCTGGGCCTTTTGCCTTGTAAGGAAATTTTGATAAATATTGTTGAAACCTCACAAAATATATTACTCCGACAGCTGTTTGGATTGTTTAAAGTTTTATTACTAATCCTAATTTCCAAACAAATAGGTATTCGTTGTCAAGACCGATATTATGTTCCTGCATGACATGGTGACGAGAGGATAACATAAACTGTCGTGATGTAAGCTTTCAATTTGAATTCATCAAAATATATGGTGATCGCCAAGTAATCAGGGGTTGAACTAGCAAGATACACGTCTAAGGCATTATTGTCTTACACTAACGGGGTCATACTTAAAAAAAATATTATTTTGGCGTGATTAAATGCATTACTAACAGTACATTTAATCACGCTCAATATTGGCGACATTAGAGTTTGACCTGTGTTGGTTCCAGGCGCTCCTTTCAAACAATCTGAACCCCTTTAATTGCATGCCTAGTCTTCAGTGGAAACAATAACGACTCTCCGGATCATGGCTAGTTTTCAGTGGAAACAATAACGACTCTCCGGATCATGGCTAGTTTTCAGTGGAAACAATAACGACTCTCCGGATCATGCCTAGTCTTCAGTGGAAACAATAACGACTCTCCGGATCATGCCTAGTCTTCAGTGGAAAAAAACAACGACTCTCCGGATCATGCCTAGTCTTCAGTGGAAACAATAACGACTCTCCGGATCATGCCTAGTCTTCAGTGGAAACAATAACGACTCTCCGGATCATGCCTAGTCTTCAGTGGAAACAATAACGACTCTCCGGATCATGCCTAGTCTTCAGTGGAAACAATAACGACTCTCCGGATCATGCCTAGTCTTCAGTGGAAACAATAACGACTCTCCGGATCATGCCTAGTCTTCAGTGGAAACAATAATGACTCTCCGGATCATGCCTAGTCTTCAGTGGAAACAATAACGACTCTCCGGATCATGCCTAGTCTTCAGTGGAAACAATAACGACTCTCCGGATCATGCCTAGTCTTCAGTGGAAACAATAATGACTCTCCGGATCATGGCTAGTTTTCAGTGGAAACAATAACGACTCTCCGGATCATGCCTAGTTTTCAGTGGAAACAATAACGACTCTCCGGATCATGCCTAGTTTTCAGTGGATACAATAACGACTCTCCGGATCTTGCCTAGTCTTCAGTGGAAACAATAACGACTCTCCGGATCATGGCTAGTTTTCAGTGGAAACAATAACGACTCTCCGGATCATGCCTAGTCTTCAGTGGAAACAATAACGACTCTCCGGATCATGCCTAGTCTTTAGTGGAAACAATAACGACTCTCCGGATCATGGCTAGTTTTCAGTGGAAACAATAACGACTCTCCGGATCATGCCTAGTTTTCAGTGGAAACAATAACGACTCTCCGGATCATGCCTAGTCTTCAGTGGAAACAATAACGACTCTCCGGATCATGCCTAGTCTTCAGTGGAAACAATAACGACTCTCCGGATCATGTCTAGTCTTCAGTGGAAACAATAACGACTCTCCGGATCATGGCTAGTTTTCAGTGGAAACAATAACGACTCTCCGGATCATGCCTAGTCTTCAGTGGAAACAATAACGACTCTCCGGATCATGCCTAGTCTTTAGTGGAAACAATAACGACTCTCCGGATCATGCCTAGTTTTCAGTGGAAACAATAACGACTCTCCGGATCATGCCTAGTTTTCAGTGGAAACAATAACGACTCTCCGGATCATGCCTAGTCTTCAGTGGAAACAATAACGACTCTCCGGATCATGTCTAGTCTTCAGTGGAAACAATAACGACTCTCCGGATCATAGCTAGTTTTCAGTGGAAACAATAACGACTCTCCGGATCATGCCTAGTTTTCAGTGGAAACAATAATGACTCTCCGGATCATGCCTAGTTTTCAGTGGAAACAATAACGACTCACCGGGTGATGCCTAGTTTTCAGTGGAAACAATAACGACTCTCCGGATCATGCCTAGTTTTCAGTTGAAACAATAACGACTCTCCGGATCATGGCTAGTTTTCAGTGGAAACAATGACGACTCTCCGGATCATGCCTAGTTTTCAGTGGAAACAATAACAACTCTCCGGATCATGCCTAGTTTTCAGTGGAAACAATAACGACTCTCCGGATCATGGCTAGTTTTCAGTGGAAACAATAACGACTCTCCGGGTCATGCCTAGTTTTCAGTGGAAACAATAACGACTCTCCGGATCATGCCTAGTTTTCAGTGGAAACAATAATGACTCTCCGGATCATGCCTTGTTTTCAGTGGAAACAATAACGACTCTCCGGATCATGCCTAGTTTTCAGTGGAAACAATAACGACTCTCCGGATCATGCCTTGTTTTCAGTGGAAACAATAACGACTCTCCGGATCATGCCTTGTTTTCAGTGGAAACAATAACGACTCTCCGGATCATGGCTAGTTTTCAGTGGAAACAATAACGACTCTCCGGGTCATGCCTAGTTTTCAGTGGAAACAATAACGACTCTCCGGATCATGCCTAGTTTTCAGTGGAAACAATAACGACTCTCCGGTTCATGCCTTGTTTTCAGTGGAAACAATAACGACTCTCCGGATCATGCCTCGTTTTCAGTGGAAACAATAATGACTCTCCGGATCATGCCTTGTTTTCAGTGGAAACAATAACGACTCTCCGGATCATGCCTTGTTTTCAGTGGAAACAATAACGGCTCTCCAGATCATTTTTAAATGCAATAAAACCCGACCAATATCAATCACGTTACTTGTGGACATTTTAAAGCGATTGATATCGCTGAACTGACAACGACAAAGCGGTCGATCGATCATTATTTGAACGTAGAAAACAAGCAATGCGATCAATTTAAAACGTCAGAAACCGGAATTAATGTAGTCGCTTATAGTGTGCGATAGCGATCAGTTAATATCCGCTTACTAAGTATTTAAGAAACCAATAGACCAATGGCTATGAGTTCTCACTTCATAACCTCATCGACATAGAAAACATCGGAAATGTTATTGATCTAATAAAAAGCAGACCTATTAATATGCATATGCACGAAGTTGATATCATACCGCCTGCACTTTGGTATCCTTGTGATAGACGTTTATATTGCTCTACAATGGCTCGTGTGACATTTCGACGAACGTATCACTAACACGCAATGATCGGTTTAACAATGCGATACCAGACGGCGAATACACATCATCACTTGGTCAATTATGATACATTATATCCACGAGAGTATCAACTACGTCTACTGTTTGTGTTTTCGTATTAGCTCGTCAGCTCATTGTCATGGTCTGAGCCGCGTCTGCTGTAGATTATTCGAATTAGGTTGGTTCCAAACATCAAACATTGAAGGCCACGTCGTAAGAAGGATATAGATACGCTAGAAGGAATGCAGAGGAGAGCAACTAAGCTGACGACGGAACGAAACATCTTAGTTATGAAAAACGCCTAACAGGAAATGGTTTGACAAACCTACGGACAAAGAGGTTAAGAGGTTTGACAAACCTACGGACAAAGAGGTTAAGAGGAGATCTAATAAAAGTCTTTAATTATCGAATGGTTGTGAAAATATTGAGAGCAGTATTTTTCTCACTAAAGAAAGATAGTAAAACTAGCCTTGGATGGCAATTTTGTTAAATATTGATAACTCTTGTTAAATATGTCTCCAGACATTTCAATGTCTCAATGCCGTGTTCAGCTATCTATGCTGCAGTCTCACAACTTCCCTATTACTGTCGATACATGTTGATGCTGTGTTCAGCTCTCTATGCTGCCCTACTACTGTCGATACATGTTGATGATGTGTTCAGCTGTCTATGCTACCCTATTACTGTCGATACATGTTGATGCTGTGTTCAGCTCTCTATGCTGCCCTACTACTGTCGATACATGTTGATGATGTGTTCAGCTGTCTATGCTACCCTATTACTGTCGATACATGTTGATGCTGTGTTCAGCTCTCTATGCTGCCCTATTACTGTCGATACATGTTGATGATGTGTTCAGCTCTCTATGCTGCCCTATTGCTGTCGATACATGTTGATGATGTGTTCAGCTCTCTATGCTGCCCTATTACTGTCGATACATGTTGATGATGTGTTCAGCTCTCTATGCTGCCCTATTACTGTCGACACATGTTGATGGTGTGTTCAGCTCTCTATGCTGCCCTATTACTGTCGATACATGTTGATGGTGTGTTCAGCTCTCTATGCTGCCCTATTACTGTCGATACATGTTGATGGTGTGTTCAGCTCTCTATGCTGCCCTATTACTGTCGATACATGTTGATGCTGTGTTCAGCTCTCTATGCTGCCCTATTACTGTCGATACATGTTGATGATGTGTTCAGCTCTCTATGCTGCCCTATTACTGTCGATACATGTTGATGATGTGTTCAGCTCTCTATGCTGCCCTATTACTGTCGATACATGTTGATGATGTGTTCAGCTCTCTATGCTGCCCTATTACTGTCGATACATGTTGATGATTGTCCTTCCATGCGTTTGTGTCATGACATCTCATATTTGCCTCTGTAGCCGTGCCCACCATATCTCAGCATCCTTTCCCATATCCTGTCTGTTATTTTTCTCATTCGTCATATGTTGCTGTCGGTGAATGCTGAAAGCAGCTCGCACCATTATTGTGCAAAACCCGTCTAGCTGTGTTTGAGTGTTTTCGTGTGAACCATGCACCAGGCGTCTTCCTCCTCAGTGCGTCACGTACATCCGGTTTGTAAATCTAATATGTTGAACAAATGAATATATTTGATATTTAACTTTGAGATATGTTTCACCCGCATAGTGAGGGCAGACATACTAGAAGACTGAATGGAGTCGTCGCGGCAAGAACAAGACGACTCATTCCCATGGCAAAGGAACAGTTTAGCCAGCACCACACGTGAGTGTCTGCCAAACAAACCGTTCTCTAAATGAACAGTTGATGTTCTTTGCCAGACGTTCCCACCTCTTAATTCAACATCGTGAACCAGAGAGACATGTTTTATTGGACAAAAAAGGAAAAACTGTACTTCGGCCCAGCTGTCTCTCGCAACAATCAATGGGAATAGTTCGATCGTCTCTCTCGGTTGCACCCGGAAAATGTAAATTCGGCAAATGTAGGGAACTTCGAGTTTTCGAATTTCATACGATTCTGATTATGTTGGCGAAATTAACATCCACATCAAATTAACACCCATTGCCTAGTGATATAATACACAAATATTGTGCGGGGCATGAAATGTTTCCGACTGGAATTGTTAAATCGATTAGAATCTGTCTAAAATGGTTTTGACAGTTCGTTTTGAAGTTTACCCGCCGTATATCTAAAAATAGCATACCACTGGTTTTGTCGCGACTAGTCCTTTCAGGAAATATATACCTTTCCTATAATCGTACGCCAATGAATGGTCCACGTCCCTTTAATGTGTAAAAAACAGCCAAAATAAACTTTCCCCAAAATATTTTTCATTTCGAAAAGCTATTATTTTTTATTTACTAATGATAATTTACCATTTGAAGTGTTTTAGTGTCCCAAACAGTGATATAGGCCCCTACAATAGCTGCTCCTACCCAAACTTATTTTGTTTGTTAATGAACCCATTTTATTGTTACGCCCGATATCAAGCTCCAGCACCAATATTTTAATACTACAAATTAATGATTTTGCTAAATTAACTTTGTTTAGAAAGCAGAGTATAATCAAATTTATGATGAATGTATTATTTCACAGTAGTTATTTGAATAAGTGCCTTTATCTTTGATCTTCGTGCTGTCCAACAAATTGTCAAACTTTAACTGGTTACGCCCGGTACCAAACTTTCTTTTGGATTGAGACATAACTAATGAAAATAATTACGTCAGAATTTACAAATACGTAAATAACAATAATTGTTATATATGTGAATGCTTTCTCATGGGATGCTATCAATAACACATCAAGAGAAACCCATTTAGACGAAATTTTACGACACATGGGTTCCCGCAGAAGGACTATTCGCAGTAATTGGCGAGAGCCGACGACGCGCAGGATGCAATTTGGACGAGCAATTGCGAACGAGACAACATATATATTATTCGTAATTGTTCGTCTCCAAACGGTGCGGTTAAGCACGAAGGATTATGCGTCTAATGTCTGAATCACGTATCGGTCATATTGAAAATGATGGCCAATAAAAACAAATAAAAATTGCACAATAACAATTGCACAATACTGGAGTAATTTCCTAGCAATAAATTGAATCGTTCGTGATGTCGGCCAGACGTGCCCTTTTTTAGCGTGTGAGTGAGAGCATTTACTGCTTACGTTTCTTTGGCTTACCATTTAATGGGCAGACAATGTAGAGTGAGAGAGAGTGTGTGCGTGCGTGCGTGCGTGCGTGCGTGCGTGCGTGCGTGCGTGCGTGCGTGGGTGGGTGGGTGGGTGGGTGGGTGGGTGGGTGGGTGGGTGGGTGGGTGGGTGGGTGGGTGGGTGGGTGGGTGGGTGGGTGGGTCGGTCGGTCGGTCGGTCGGTCGGTCGGTCGGTCGGTCGGTCGGTCGGTCGGTCGGTCGGTCGGTCGGTCGGTCGGTCGGTCGGTCGGTCGGTCGGTCGGTCGGTCGGTCGGTCGGTCGGTCGGTCGGTCGGTCGGTCGGTCGGTCGGTCGGTCGGTCGGTCGGTGCGTGCGTGCCTGTGTACGTGTGTATTTGCATGTGTATGTGTGCGTGCGTGCGGGCGTGTATCGGTCTGTCTGTGTTTGCATCCGTGTGTGTGTGTGTGTGTGTGTGTGTGTGTGTGTGTGTGTGTGTGTGTGTGTGTGTGTGTGTGTGAGTGCGTGCGTGCGTGCGTGCGTGCGTGCGTGCGTGCGTGCGTGCGTGCGTGCGTGCGTGCGTGCGTGCGTGCGTGCGTGCGTGCGTGCGTGCGTGCGTGCGTGCGTGTGTAAATAGTAATCCAGATTTTTTGTTCGGAGAATTACACAGAGTGTAACCCAACGGGATAGAGAAAGAAATGATCATCTGTACTGGCAAGATCGCCCCAATTATACAAGTGATCAATATAAATACATTGAGATGGCATGGTCTTGTGATGAGAAGAGAAGATGATTCGTTTCTAAAGGTAGCATTGAGATTAAGGCCCAGGTTACGTTCGCTCGACAATACCGGCAGCCACATGGAGAAAAAGAGCACCAGCCCCAAAGAAGTTGTAATAACAGAACAGTACAAGAACCGCACGGAATGCAGGGAGTTGATTTCTTGCCACACTGACAGGAGTTCTTGTGTAACTTGAATTCCTAACTGGATCATGGTCGCCATTGTGAGCAGGTGAATATTGGCTGTTGTTGTGTGACTGTGAGCAATTGAATGAGTGAACACTGGCACTAGTAGATTAAAACAGGTTATTGACTGCATGTTAACGGGCGCTGCTGCATGTTAACGGACCCTGCTGCGTGTTAACGGGCGCTGCAGTGTTTATCCATGCATCATGTCGCAATGAATGTGATCTACACAAAACTCATCTGTCTCTCACAATATACCTGGTCATCATTTCGCAAGCAGTATCGCCTGGTTTGACGCCTTCAGCTCGAGTTGTAATCAGTTTGACGAGCGGTGACGTGTTCAAAACCTCATGCACGCATAGGTTTCTAAACGTGTGCCATCGTACAGTACTGTGAAACTTCATGTCCCTAACCTTTTTCTTGTGTCTCATTTTGCGCTTCAACCCAAAAGTTCCTTTTATATGTCAGAGGAGAATGCCTTGAAGATATGCTTATCAATTGCACAGAGGTACGTGCAAGTCTTCGTATCTGTTTTACTCTCGAAAGTACTCAAATATCCTCACCATAACGTATCCACGATCAGAAATTCGTCTTTGATCAACACGGCATTTTCTAGCATTTTATATTTCAAAACACATACAACAGTGACATATAGTTCAACTATATTACACACTATTAATATGAGAAGAGTGCAACTGTTATTTTTGGTTAAAGACATTTAACATTTGTCCCCGACCTTTGATACTTACACCATAACGAGAACAAATATCTTTGCTAATCACAATCACTGTACCGGTGCAAAATGATAACTGGTTCAACTTGTAGATATATCTTATCTCCTGATGGAGCACCAAATTCGATTCACAGAAAGTTTGTAATGCATCAACAATCCTTTAATGTTTTGTTTGATTAACTAACGTGTATGGTTTCTACCTGTCCGCCCCATAACACCATAAATGCCATGTAATTACTTTAAAAAACAGGTCAACGTTAATATACGTTCGTTAGATATTTATAGACAGTCTGCACCACAAAGACGTATGAACATGTTCACCATAACGAACATATTGCGGGAGACTTGAGTGGGATTTTTGTAAACGTTTAACTTAGAAAGCTATAAGTCTCAGGGAATGTCAATAATTTAAAAGTAGAAACTGTGAGAATTTTCAGTTTTTACAGATGGGTCGTCGCCATGGAAATGGCGACCATTTTGGGTTTCGATGGTGTTTTTTTCCTTGATATCTCTTAAATGGGTTGATCGATTTCATTGAAACTTGATTTGCAGCGTACATACATCTTCCTGCATATGACTACAAAAATATATAAATATTTTGTTTCTAGATTTTCCGTGGCAGACTTCTTCATTCCAACGCCAACTCGGCTTCTCTGGGAAACATTCAGCCACACTTTATTTACTTCGCGAAGACTATTCTGATCTAAGTAAAAATATATTCAAGTGACCATTCTTTTACCCAATGTAGTAAAAGATCGGTCAGACATGACTTGGCATTTATGAACCCATGTTAGGGTGGTTGTATTCATTTATGTTTAACAAGAAAATCGGCCATAATTATAATATTATGTTCCGTAATTAATAGCCTGCACACACTGCTTGTCAATGTCACTGGTCTGCAATTATTTTACGTGTTTCTCGAATTATGTTTCTTAATAAGATTAAATAATTGCTTCTTTCCATTCCTCAATCTTCATTATGGTCCTAGCTACCATTTCAGGAATTACAATTAATTGCCCTAAGTGATATATTTTATCCACCACGTTATGGATGGGATTTACAAAATGTATTCTTAATATAAACTAATTAGGCATAACCTGTACACTTTGTCCGTTATTGCAATAGTTCGGACGTGGACGGTATATAAACACATGAAACACCCACTCAATATGATCTTTCCAAAACGGGGTGCACTGATGATTTCACAATCGAATGGACGTTCGATTATGACGCGTTATGTTTGCATTATGACGCGGTCGTCGCATACAAAATGGCGCGTGCGATGACGACGGAACTATACAATATATATAGTTCAGTCGTCATCGGCCTTGTCCGATTATTTGTGCCACCCAGCCACCTTCTCGGACGATTACAAGGGGATAAAATTCGTTAATGTACCATTTGATTAACGTTCTTCCACTTTTTACGTTTACAAATGTCTAGGGAAAGATGAAAACTTGCCATGGCATGCACTCACCTTTCTACGCAGACTCCGACGAGCGTGAGGACCGAGGTGTAGAGAGCGACGACCAGGACATAGCGGTTCACCTTGCACACGGTAGGACCGAGGATCCAACCACGGTTCAAGATGAACTGGATGATCTCGGGAACACCAAAGACAAGGATGAGCAGGTCGGCGAGAGACAGGTTCATTATAAAGACATTCGTCGGCGAACTCCGCATGCTTCTGTCGCTGAGGATCACGCAGATCACGAGCAGGTTGCCGGCGATGCCTACGAAGCCGATGGCGAAGAAAAGTATCGAGAGGGCAACGACGGCTTCAGCGGAAGCCGGCACTTGGGCGATGGCGGTGATGTTATCAACCAACAATGGTGACGTGGTCACGACTGACGAGGTCCAGTTTAGCTCTCTCATGGTTGTCCGTGTGTAGACACTGCCTAGGGTCAGGTGTAACTCTATACTCGTGTTGCGGGTACAGAGTGAAACCGATGATTGTTACCCCGTCCGCGCTGTCTTAGTTCACTGAAATGTTACCGATCGGTGTTATCAAACGTCGTTGAAATTTACTTTGACGCCAACGTGTGCCTTCAGTTGACAATGACCTAGAATGCATGCAAAATATATTCTTCTCCTACGCAACTTCTACAAAGGCACACATTCCTGATCCGCCTCGCGCTGTCTCATTCCTATGTTTGACAGTGCATGAGCCGTTCTATCACTACAGCCTCACACTGCAGTGTCCGGCCATTCGCCTCGCGCCGATGTCTGCATAGTAAATCATACGGCTGACGAAATCAGGCGTTGTCAAACAAAATGTAACTGCCCATCATTCGCAAAGCCAGGGGAGAAACCAGTCGTTAAGGACGAATGAAAACGCGCGAAACGTGACGACGGAAATGTCAGTGATAAACGTCTAGCAGGCGCCTAGCGTCAACGCCTGTGAGTGGTTTTCCTCGCTGCGTCTCTCTCAGAGCACCTGTTGCATCGAACGCGCCGCCGCTCAATTAGTGCGAATAAAAACGTGTACCTGCAAGATCGATTAAATAGCACCGTGGCACCATCGAACATGGGTTGTTTACTGAATCGACGGAACAAGTTGAGACTCTTGATTTGTAAGTTCAGACGTCGAGTACGGAAAGAGATTTAAAACTGTGTGTGTGTGTGTGTGTGTGTGTGTGTGTGTGTGTGTGTGTGTGCGTGCGTGCGTGCGTGCGTGCGTGCGTGCGTGCGTGCGTGCGTGCGTGCGTGCGTGCGTGTGTGCGTGTGTGTGCGCGCGCGCCTGTGTGTGAGAGAGGGAGATGCTGGGTTTATGTATTTATTTTGGGAAAGAACGAGCGAGACAAAGCAATAAAATGGCAGTCGTGCGTTGACAAAATGGAAAACAAAACATACTTTACGAAAGTATGGCCCGTGGATAACAACAAGAAACAAACATTTGTCGCACAAACCGATTGTCCAGCCGGAAGTTCAAGAAACATGTGCGTTCTCATTGTTCCATCTCGACAGCGATAAGGTGACAGGCACGAGTCCTTTGCATCATTCGGTCATTGAGTCTTGTTCACGTCCGTCCGATCGTACCACAAACAAGCACAATCCGATTTATTCGTTTTCCTCTGTTCCGCTGCTGGCTTCGAGCTCTTTTTTATCCAACCACACCTACACAGATCATCCCGTCATTCTGTCTGACTTCCCTGTGGTCGTCCTACTTATATGCAAATATTATGTCTCCGCACCATCAATCGCAAATGAATTGATACGCTTGTGTGACTTGCATGTCGATGCCATCCTGGTGATGGCGTCACGCGCGTCAGCTCTAGACATTATAACCGGCGAAGGTGTATCACAGGCAAGTGCGAAATTGTTGCATTTGCATGAGTCGCCCGATGGAGGTGTCGCATCGCCGGCGTCTGTTTCCGTCTACTGCGTTAAGGCGAGGATATTAATGTTCGGTCATCTGCAGTGCAGTCTCCGGTGCAAATAAAATACAGACTCAAAAAGTAATTTATCGCAACAGGTAATTTATAAAAATATAAATTACAGAGTAGCTAAATAGAAAATACATAAAAGTTAAGATTGTCGATCGTGTTATATAAAAAAAATAATGTAATTATTGGATAAATGAGTAAACAATACAATATTCATGAATAAATAATTAACTAGAATAAAAAATACAATTAATAGACAATTAAACAATTCCAATGTTTTTATTATAATAGGAGTAAATAACTAACTAGAATACAAAAGTACAATTAATAGACAGTTAGACAGTTATAATGATTTTTATCATAATAGGAGTAAAACGGACGTGTAATATGAAAAAAAAATAGTCATTACGCGCAAACTTAAGATAGTGTGTTTTAAGGTGTGCATTCGATCAGATTTTTGGAAGGGCGTGGGAACGGGGTATTACCCTATCACCACACAACAAAATGACATCAGGGGGCATTTTTTGCATTATGTAATACCCTTTTTCAAAGAAGGTGTGGAATTGTTTCAAAAAGAAGGAAAAAAAGGATGAGACGCAGGAGATGTGAATTGGCGGAACAGAATGAGATCTGCTTCACAAAGAAGGAGACATTATCCCTGTATGACCGGGGCGATGCATTGTGACTTTAGCAGCTGCGATCGAATTGTTTCAAAAAGAAGGATAAAATGGATGAGACGCAGGAGATGTGAGTTGGCGGAACAGAATGAGATCTGCTTCACAAAGAAGGAGACATTGTCCCTGTATGACCGGGGCGATGCATTGTGACTTTAGCAGCTGCGATCGAATTGTTTCAAAAAGAAGGATAAAATGGATGAGACGCAGGAGATGTGAGTTGGCGGAACAGAATGAGATCTGCTTCACAAAGAAGGAGACATTGTCCCTGTATGACCGGGGCGATGCATTGTGACTTTAGCAGCTGCGATCGAATATGCTAAACTTTTTTCACGCCAAACATCGATATATCCAACGATATTCAGCGTGAATGTATGAGTAGACGAGTTTACATTGTCACTTCGTAGGTTCTTGCTGGCGTTCCAGTGTGTCTTTGTTGTCGATTTATTTTAGGATAATCATATTCTTTTCACAATTTGTTGTTAAGATTCATGAATCGTGAATCCCTTCCTTCACCGTTGATGACATTTCATATATATCATTACAAAAATTGAAAAGCACCAGACACTGGTATGCTTTCGATCCATTCGGATTTCCCGCCAAAAAAATCATTCTTCCGGTTAGGTGCACAATGTAAGAAACACAGGTAGGGAGAGGACACATTTAGTGATAACATTAACATAGGTAGAGCTGCACTCCCAACCTGAGTCATCTGCATACTAACAGGCAAATTTCAACCAAGGCGTCTTTTACCCACAGTAGCCTTCGGACAGATTTACGTTTTTCTCGTCGCGCACTGCACACTGGTCACAACGCCTACTCTCAGTACAACAGCACGTGTAGGGTTAGTCTAACATACATGAACTCAACACATAGGTCTAAGACAAGATACTGGCGAAAATGTAACAATCTCTAGTGCTCCAATCGCAAAACAAAGAATAAGGGGACACGGAGGGGTAGTAAACACTTGGAATCGGGAAGCGATGGTAGAGAAGCTTGGAAAGGCGAAGACTGCGAGAAAAAATGTAAAAGTGAGAAAGACAGAATGCTTGATTGCGAATACTGCGGAAACCGATACTGCATTAAATGTTTGAAATTTAAACCTGGCGAATGTGAGGCAATGGGGAAACCCGGATGCATATGGTTTTGCTTAAAATGCAAACCAAACATTTTAAAACATATTCTCAATGAGAAAGTTATCGAAGAGAGATGCGAGATGTATTTCAAAACTATGAACACGAGATTTGAGGCCAAAAAACTGGATGCTAAATGCGATAGTAGAGAAGTAAAAGAAATCGTAAGGCAGGAAATGGATGCAATGCATACATGTAGGCCAACTGATGATGAAGGCAGGAACCTACAAACCGCCCAAAATAGTGGAAATGTTGTGGAGGAAAGAGTAACAGAAATCAGTGAAAGAAACAATAGGGATACACATTTCCTTATATTCAATGCCCCAGAACCAAAAACAAACCTAAAGGAAGAGATGGCGTTTGTTGGAGGGTTGTGTAATGGGGTGTGCAATCTGAACGTAGACGTAAAAGATGAGACAAACAAAGTTATCAGGCTAGGTAAAAAACAAACAGACGGGGATACGGATGATATTGAACAAAAGCTCAGACCTCTCAAGGTAGTAATGAAAGACACTAACAAAAAGATGGAATTGTTCAAACGACTATCAAACTTAAGAGATGCAGAAGACAAATATAAACGCCTCAGCATACAACACGACTTAGCAAAAAAAGAAAGAGAGGAAGGAAAGAAACCAGGCCAGGACAAAAGAGATAGTTGTTTAGGGAAAATGGTTGCACATGGTGAGAGGCCCACCATGGGCCAGAAAACTGTAAGATTCAAACGTGGAAGGGATGAGGAGTAAGACAACAACGGTCTCTAACCAGGGAAACATTGTAAATACAAATTATACACATAAACACTTAAAATGTGTCTACACCAACGCTGATAGTCTAATCAATAAATTTACCGAGTTCAAAGCTCGAGTCGTATCACATAAGTGTATGGTGATTGGGCCCACTGAGGTTAAACCGAAAAACCAGAAATTTCTATTAAACACAGCTGAGCTGGGTTTGAGTGACTATGATTTATACCATAACATCGATAAGCAAGGACGAGGTGTTTGTATATATACCCACAAAACCCTAAAGGCAAAACCCTTCCTATCTTTAGAGTCCAACTTTCACGAATCGATATGGGTTGAGATAAAACTAAACAAAAATGTCATTCTTCTGAAAAGATGTGTATATAAAAGCCCAGGCAGCTCCTGCACCAATAATGACCAACTAAATGAATTCATTAGTGATGTAATGCGCTATAAACACACATCTTCTCTTGCTTGGAGATTTTAATTACCCCAACATAAACTGGCAAAACTGGTACACACTCGCAGAGAATACTAATAGCCCAGACACTAAATTTAAATGTAAAGAGATAATTTCCTCTTCCAACATGTCACACTCCCTACAAGGGGGCGATTAGGAAATAAATCGAAAACTCTCGATTTAGTTTTCACCAATTAAAAAGGTATGGTAGATGACATAGTGTACGAAAGCCAAGTTGGTAAGAGTGATCTCTGTCCTTATCATTATATTTAGGTGCTATGCAGAAATAGCAAATCGTACACGACTTAAATATTATTACGACCAAGGGGATTATAATGGTATGAAGGCGAAACTAGACACAAACACAGACTGGGGCGAAATGCTTGGCACGAGCACTATAAACCATCAATGGTTAGGTTTTAAAGAATATATTAAAAAGATAGAGGATGAATTCATCCCTCATCGACTTGTGAGTAACATTAACAGGCATAAAGGGAAAGTACCCCTAAACAAGGAATCAGTAAAGAAAAAAAAAAAAAAAACACTTTATGGAAATGTTATATGGAGACAAAAGAAGGAAAATACTATACTGAATATCGTAGGGCTAGAAATCAAGTTCGTAAATTAACGAGGCGGATACAGAAGGAATTTGAGATGAAACTAGCAACAGAATCTAAGACAAACCCTAAAGCAGGATGGAAATATATGAACTCCAAAACCAAGAATCGGGAAGGTGTTTCTGACCTGAACATAGACCTTACATATCCTAAATCTAGGCTCACAAACTCTGACTGGGAAAAGGCAGATGTCTTAGGACATTTTGTTTCAAGTGTTTTTACTATAGAATCATATGGTTCTATCCATCGTATTCCACCAGTGAAGTTAAGGCACACCATGGAAGCATTGACTATTGATGAGGAAACGATTAAACAACTTGATAATCGTAATGTGTGTAAATCAGTAGGACCAGATGGTGTTCATCCTAGGGTGTTGGAAGAGTTATCTAATCATTTATGTAAACCACTAGCTAGGCTATTTAATAATTCACTGGCTGTGGGTGAACTACCAAAGGAATGGAAACAGGGAAGGATCTCAGCCATATTTAAGAAGGGTAGTCGAAAAAATGCATATTATACTCAGCCTAATAAGTATAATATGCAAATGTATGGAACGCTGTGTCAAAGACCATATTGTCAATCATAAGACGAGAAATAAACTATTCAGTACGCAACAGTTTGGTTTTATTAAAGGTACTACTGTACTCCAAATGTTAAATGTTATGGACTCGTGGACCAAAGCTTTAGATAGAGGAGAATCTATAGACGTAGTATATCTAGAATTCATGTAAGCATTGGACACCGTCCCTCACAAAAGCTGATAGGCAAACTTAAATCATATGGCACAGAGTATTACACACTAAGATGGATCCAGGCGTTCTTGTCTGACCGTCTACAACAGGTCAGTGTAAATAGCATAAACTCTGAGTGGCAAATGTAACAAGTGGAATTCCGCAGGGCAGTGTCTTAGGACCAATCCTATTTGTTTTATATATTAATGATCTTCCGGAGAATATAATTTCGAATATATATATATATATATATATATATATATATATATATATATGTTTGCGGATGCTACCAAGGTTTTCAAAACGATTAATAGTCCAGATGACCAACATACGCTACAGGACGATTTAGATTATTTAACATCTTGGTCAAGTCAATGGTTATTAAGATTTCACCCAGATAAATGTAATTTGATGCACATAAGGAAAACAATACAGCAAGAGTATGCATACAACCTGAAGATAGATAATAATGCCCATAAATTATAAGAAATAGAACAACAAAAAGATATTGGGGTAATTATTGATTCTAACCTAGAATTTGATAAACACATCAACCAAAAAATAAACAAAGCAAACAGTATTATGGCAGTTATTAGAAGGTCGTTTACAAACCTAAATCAACATAATGTTGTGCCATTATATAAAGCTTTAGTTAGGAATCATTTAGATTATGCAATATCAATATGGTCCCCTTATAAACAGAAATACAAAGACGCCATCGAAAAAACACAGGGACGTGCAACAAAGCAGCTTCCTGGTATGAAGGATATTCCTTACCAGGAAAGATTTGAGAAATTGAAACTTCCCACACTTACATATAGACGATCACGTGGTGATATGATTGAGGTACATAAACTGCTTCAAGGGAAATATGACAGTGATGTATCTAACATCGTCAAGTTGCACAAAGACAGTGATACAAGGGAAGGAACAAGGGGTCATAGTTTGAAAAGAAAGCTTCTCACTTAGAGTTACCAGATTATGGAATAATCTACCGGAAGTAGTTGTACCTGCCCCAAGTGTCAACTCTTTTAAAACCCGTCTAGATAGACATTGCAGTACTGAGGAATTTCTCTACAACTACAGAGCTGCCTTGCCAGGAAGTCGTAGAGCATTCCAAGGGAAAGTTGAAGATCTGACCACCGAGGCCACCGCCTGCGGTCAGGAAGAACCTAAATAAACCTAAGTAAGTAAATGTAGCCCTAGTTCATTCAACTGTATAAAGGAACAGTCTTCGCGCGGCAATTGCAGCGTGGCTGAATGCTTTGTGTTTTGCGTTGGTGTTGTCGTAAACAGGTCTGCCAATGGGTGAAGTGTAAAGTGCTAGGAGCGAACCCGATACTGCGCAGAATAAGTTACTGCTAGCTTCGTGTCTTGATAAATCGGAACGTATATTTAGCATCGATGAAACATAAATAATAACGACAAAGAGAAACGAGTAATTAATATAAGTACACGGTGTAAGTGCAATGTACTTAACAAAGCATCATTCCATCAAAATCATCCGGGGCAACCGACGAGTAAGCCAGGACATAACGATGAATCATTTCGAATTGATTGGTCATTTATTCCCATTACATTTCCTAGCAGGTAACATGGTGCATTGCTCTGGACATCGGCCTAGAAAACTAACGTTCTAACCAGGAAAACACTCATTTTCCAATACGCGTCATATCATTTACAAGTACATATTTAAGCACATTTTCACTGTCAAATTAATGTTATACTGACCAGTGTTCGATTATTGAAGAACGTTGCACATCAGTGAAACACATATTAATCTTTCCAGATAACCTCCTAATTTCCCCTACAATTACGCCAGGTTTCTAACGTTTTATACAAGCAATTACGCTATGTATATTGTGTGCCGATAAAACATACACAAACACGCTAATCGGGCCGAATGTTATGTCCAGATTAGTGGTATTATCAGATACTGATTTCCAATATTGATTCAATAATCAACCTATTTGCTGAGATAATGTCATAAGATATAAACTACATCTCGTTTTGACAATACTCTGAAACCTTCAGATAAAATGTATGTTTTCAACGCACGGTTCTAGGCTAGTAAAACAGATCACACGACGCTAATTGTTATTGCCTTCGTACTTGAAAACTGTACATCTGATCTACTTAGTTGCCGCCAATATGTTGTCATTACTTGCTACAACTGTCGGGAGATACTAGGTATATCAGAAAAAAAATCATCATGACTCATCATCATTATATTTTGTTGCTCGATTTGTTGTAGATATAAGCCTTTAAACGTTATACTTAAAGTATTGTTAGTTAGCACATGTGTATTTCTCTATAACGTACAGTGCTAAATATGTTATGAGTTGTACTGTGAAATGATTGCACCCATTGTGTACAACAACTCGGGGCAGAACATCGAAGTGACACTCACATCACTAAACCATGACAACATGTTACAAGTAAACCAACTACGCGCACATCCATCCAATAGGCAGGTGGGTTCCTTCCATCTGAGAAACAGAGATGCTAAACGTGAATTAAATGTTACCTGGAAGGGCACCACACTTGCAAACAAAGCAACACCAGTGTATCTTGCTGTACACCTTGACAGAATATTATCATACAAAACGCACATTTGTAACACAAAACAGAAGATAAATGCACAAAACAACATCATCCGTAAATTGCCTTGCTCTCTATTATTCTAGCATATGCTGTATGGGCAAGATCAACACATGCGCAAAGAAACTGAACCCTGCCCAACAGGACAGCTGCCGTATCATAACGGGCTGCCTGAAATCTATCAACATAGACAGCCTACACCTGCTGGCTGGCACAGCTCCCCCGGACATCAGGCGGACTGTTGCTATCAACATAGACAACCTACACTTGCTGGCTGGCACAGCTCCCCCGGACATCAGGCGGACTGTTGCTATCAACATAGACAGCCTACACCTGCTGGCTGGCACAGCTCCCCCGGACATCAGGCGGACTGTTGCTATCAACATAGACAGCCTACACCTGCTGGCTGGCACAGCTCCCCCGGACATCAGACGGACTGTTGCTATCAACATAGACAGCCTACACCTGCTGGCTGGCACAGCTCCCCCGGACATCAGGCGGACTGTTGCTATCAACATAGACAGCCTACACCTGCTGGCTGGCACAGCTCCCCGGACATCAGGCGGACTGTTGCTATCAACATAGACAGCCTACACTTGCTGGCTGGCACAGCTCCCCCGGACATCAGGCGGACTGTTGCTATCAACATAGACAGCCTACACCTGCTGGCTGGCACAGCTCCCCCGGACATCAGGCGGACTGTTGCTATCAACATAGACAGCCTACACCTGCTGGCTGGCACAGCTCCCCCGGACATCAGGCGGACTGTTGCTATCAACATAGACAGCCTACACCTGCTGGCTGGCACAGCTCCCCCGGACATCAGGCGGACTGTTGCTATCAACATAGACAGCCTACACCTGCTGGCTGGCACAGCTCCCCCGGACATCAGGCGGACTGTTGCTATCAACATAGACAGCCTACACCTGCTGGCTGGCACAGCTCCCCCGGACATCAGGCGGACTGTTGCTATCAACATAGACAACCTACACCTGCTGGCTGGCACAGCTCCCCCGGACATCAGGCGGACTGTTGCTATCAACATAGACAGCCTACACCTGCTGGCTGGCACAGCTCCCCCGGACATCAGACGGACTGTTGCTATCAACATAGACAGCCTACACCTGCTGGCTGGCACAGCTCCCCCGGACATCAGGCGGACTGTTGCTATCAACATAGACAGCCTACACCTGCTGGCTGGCACAGCTCCCCCGGACATCAGACGGACTTTTGCTATCAACATAGACAGCCTACACCTGCTGGCTGGCGCAGCTCCCCCGGACATCAGGCGGACTGTTGCTATCAACATAGACAGCCTACACCTGCTGGCTGGCACAGCTCCCCCGGACATCAGGCGGACTGTTGCTATCAACATAGACAGCCTACACCTGCTGGCTGGCACAGCTCCCCCGGACATCAGGCGGACTGTTGCTATCAACATAGACAGCCTACACCTGCTGGCTGGCACAGCTCCCCCGGACATCAGACGGACTGTTGCTATCAACATAGACAGCCTACACCTGCTGGCTGGCACAGCTCCCCCGGACATCAGACGGACTTTTGCTATCAACATAGACAGCCTACACCTGCTGGCTGGCACAGCTCCCCCGGACATCAGACGGACTGTTGCTATCAACATAGACAACCTACACCTGCTGGCTGGCACAGCTCCCCCGGACATCAGGCGGACTGTTGCTATCAACATAGACAGCCTACACCTGCTGGCTGGCACAGCTCCCCCGGACATCAGACGGACTGTTGCTATCAACATAGACAGCCTACACCTGCTGGCTGGCACAGCTCCCCCGGACATCAGGCGGACTGTTGCTATCAACATAGACAGCCTACACCTGCTGGCTGGCACAGCTCCCCCAGACATCAGGCGGACTGTTGCTATCAACATAGACAGCCTACACCTGCTGGCTGGCACAGCTCCCCCGGACATCAGGCGGACTGTTGCTATCAACATAGACAGCCTACACCTGCTGGCTGGCACAGCTCCCCCGGACATCAGACGGACTGTTGCTATCAACATAGACAGCCTACACCTGCTGGCTGGCACAGCTCCCCCGGACATCAGACGGACTGTTGCTATCAACATAGACAGCCTACACATGCTGGCTGGCACAGCTCCCCCGGACATCAAGCGGACTGTCGCTAGTCGCACAGAAAGATCAAGACAAATGACAGACACAAAACACCAACTACACAACCACGTGTCTGCTGCGAGCCGACTCAAGTCGCGGAAAATCTCCATAAACACCACGACACCACGAACTCAACGACCAGCAGCACCAGACTGGACACGTTGGGAATACTACTGCAAGAAACATCTACAGTCGTCAAAATTGGATTACTAACAGCTGCATCCCGACCAGCAGGGTCGGTCTAACCGTGGCTCTGGTGATCACTGAACCGTCCGCTTTATTCAACCGCAGTGCTTTATTTGCTTGGGCATATTTCCAAGACAGGAGACGCCATTCTGTTCCATGTTTAATCTGGCTGAACTCAATTATTTACATCACGTCTTATGGCTACATCGAATGTTGTGTCTGGACCAGTACGTGTGACAACATAATATTACAAAATACATTACGGGGGACAATAATCGCAATATAATAACAACGTGTTATTGTTGTATACACTTGAACATGAGTAGTTTACGCTGGATATGTTTCTTCACAAACAAGCATTCCTTTTAGGGTTCGTAACATACATGTAATACGGCATGGATGTTGTAACGACATTCAAACCAATCACGGCGCAAGGTTTTGCATTTCATTCCGCCAGCGTTAATATGCTAGTTATATGTTTGCCGGAACACCAGTGATCCAAAATAATATCAAATATAGAAACATTAAAAACTGAGCACAAACACACGCACGCACGCACGCAGGCGCATATATAAACAAAGAGAGAGGGGGAGGGAGAGAGAGAGAGAGAGAGAGAGAGAGAGAGAAAGAGAGAGGGGGGGGATAGAGGGAGAGTGAGCGATCGATCGATCGATCGATCGAGCGAGCGAGCGAGCGCGCGAGTGAGTCAGTGAGTCAGTGAGTGTAAGTATGACATGGCAGTTGAAAGTGTATCGCAACTATGGAATGACCCATACAAGCCTCCTCGTTGTGCAACTCCCTGCAGCATAAACATCATTAACTCTGCCCCTCAGTCTGCACTTCTCAAGTCGGTCATGTCGTTTTCTCGCCCACTCGCTATTGACTAAAACTCGATAAGTGCGATACGTAATTATGACTGCCAGGTAAGACCCGAAGGCGACAAACTAGCAACACCGTTTTTCGAATTTGATTTGAGTCTAAATGTTGCTTCCCACCCTCCCTCCCCGGCGTATTTGTTTTACTGTCGGTTATGTTATACATTTGACAGTGCTATCACTCACTATGGTGCATTGCATTTCAGTTGTAATATCGCAGACTAGCGGCGTTATGCTCGTGCAGTCTTCAAGTGTATATTCCCTTTACACAGGCTGAACATTGTAGGGGGATTATTTACACCCCGCTTTTGTGTGTAGTGAATTTTAAAGTAGTCTAGCTGGTACTGTGCAGCCTTAATTAAGTTTTGCAAATTTTTATGCTGGAACATTATATAACAGCAACAAGGGTTTTTGGTTACACTTTTATTGCTAACATGTTCCAGTTTGTCCTCTACACTGATGTAATTATCCAGATAGACTATTTATTCTGAATGTGCACCCTATGCTACAGGCATCTTACATTTAATGCGGTGTGCATAGTGGCAATTCACCCTCCAAAATAAATTGGACGAATTGTCCATTTTCAACCTACATAGTAGTTGGCTTTTTTCCACACAAACTTAGAAAGGGTTGCACGCCCCCGTTATTAACCACCGGGGATTCATGGGTAATGGAATTTCTTAGGCACACGAAAAATAATTAGAGAGAGAGAGAGAGAGAGAGAGAGACAGACAGACAGACAGACAGACAGACATACAGACAGAGAGAGAGAGGGAAACAGACAGACAGACAGACAGACAGAGCAGACAGAGAGAGAGAGAGGGGGGGGAGAGTATCTGAGAGATAAGACAGTGAATTAGGTCTTTGTAGTCAACACGCTTTCTTTCTCGTCGGCGCCCGTGTCTCCTGTCTGTACGTCGGTTGTTGCCATAGTCGACGGCTTTGCATTTGCACATTGTTCGTACGTCTTGTTCCTACTGCTGTAGAATGCCAAACCGTAGCTGAGTGTTGCACCAATTTTCAGTAATACCGCCGTGCCATGCAAACGGAAGCGGAAGGACGACTTGTCGTAGAGCAGACATGCGCCCTTGCGCGTGCACGACACTTGTTGAGCTAGGCACGTTGAGTCGATGGCGAGGCCGAACGCCGCAGGTGCTGGAAAGGCTGCCAAGAAACAGATTTAATGTCACACAGTGTTTGAAACCCTTGTCAAGTGGTATCTGCAGGGCTTATCACCTTGAGATTGGGAAGCTTAAACTGGTCTCAGTGGCACGTGTAACTTTTAGTGAAATTATATCAGGTTTACCCGGGCTATGTCGCCTACCGGGACAAGGACAGGTCTATGATGTCCTGGTCGTGCCTGCGCTGTTTTTGCATATGATGGAATGACACATTCTGAAAAGGGATACCTAATTGTCGTCTGTCTTAGCTACAACGACAAAAGTATTTATCTGGGCGCGAACCTCTGTGTTTTTCTGCATGCTACACTAGCGAAGAGTTAAAAAACGGACTACAAGTTGACGACGCATATGATAAAAATAAATTACACTGCTAGATTGTAATTTGAGAGCAGACTTTCATCACCACACCGACGTTATAATTATGTACACTATGTCACAGTATTATGACTATTATTGCGAGGATTTATAGTGAATCATATCATCAACGTACTATATCTGCACTTGTTTACTGCCAACACCCTTGTTTACAGCCAACACCCTTGTTTACGAGATGCACACATTAATGCGTTCAGCTGCGAATATCAGGTATTTTACAAGCGACGGCATTGTGTCATGACATTCTTTATCTGATGCTACATCTGATTCATAGTAGAATCATACGAATTGCAAACATATCTCATTCGATATACAGATGGTAACGTATAATATATGTGTATGTGTTTGAATATGTCAAAATGTCATCAATAAACAAAACGTGGCACCTTATGCCTGGTGCACAAGCCTGTACGAGCTGCCACACAAGCCTGTACGAGCTGCCGTACTAGTGCTTTATCGAGAGTCCAACGATTATTTATCTATGCATAGCCTACCATTATTAGATATACATGTATGACGGTGGTGTAGATTAAACGACGAAGCGTGTATAGATAACAGTTACGTGAAACCACGCATTGATAACGAAACGTCACCATTGGTATTGGTATTACGTGTGCAATTATTATGTATCAAATGTCACGAAGAAAACATATACTTGTTTGCATAATTAGGAAAACGTCAAAGGTTTCAGTATTTAAAACAATTACAATTAGAAACAATGGAGAGTATTTCCAACATATTAATTTCATTATATATCAGGTATCGCTAAGATATATATTGTATATCGAAACATATCACACAGAATATAACATTATACATTATTAGACATTGTTTACCTCACAAGAAACTTGGTTTTCATATCTAATATTTTGGTCGTGCTTCGTAGCCTGTGTCAGCGGATTGTGCGAACGCCGGCATATTCGGAGATGATAAACATGTTTTTTGTGAGGCAGGGAGATCGGAGCTGTTACAATTTTCAGTTAAAGTCACTTTTTGTGAAAAGTATTATTTCTCTCAACGCATACACTAAATTCATTATTCGTGTTAATAAAATATATCAAACGATTGATATTCCGTATTGTAGCTAGGTAGATATGTGAAGTTTCCCAGGTGCAGTTGACTGTAACAACTTGTTACATCATACGGGGCACGTTGTTACATTATACGGGGCACGTTGTTACATCATACGGGGCACGTTGTGACATCATACGGGGCACGTTGTTACAGTAAAGAACGCGTGGATCACAAAGCAAGTGCCACACTACATATCAATGTTATTGCATTAATTGGATTACACTCACACATATACATATTATACACAGTGTGTATAACAATGTAGGTGTTCACAGCTTCATATAATAAGCTTTTCATTGTTAGTTACCAAAGAGCACTCATTCCCCGGATTTTTTTACATAACAATTGTGAATGGAATATAAATTATTTCATGGAGTATGAAATAGTGAATGGAAATATATATGTAATTTGACTTCTACTTGATTGAATGATGCATACACGTACCCACTCACGCCCAAACAACCACATTTCAACGTATCGTTCCTATTATCTATTAATTGCTCAAATAGGACTGTTCCATAAAATAAACAAGATTGCCATCCAAGGCAAAACACCCATATGGCAAGTGAACAAGGAAGCCATTGGTTTATCGAGAGTCCAGCAATTTGCCATATTTGTCAATTTTATTTGACACTGCTAGCATTTACAGTACTATTAGCCTTTGCAAGTGAAATAAAGCGTTCACACGTCGTGGTTAAATAAACTGTGTTCTTTCAGTCATCGTCAGCACACAACTCGCTGGCTGAGCCACCGGTACGAGCATCCCGAGCGTTGTTACAGTTGTAACAACTCGTTGGCTGAGTCACCGGTACGAGCCGCCCGAGCGTTGTTACAGTTGTAACAACTCGCTGGCTGAGCCACCGGTACGAGCCGCCCGAGCGTTGTTACAGTTGTAACAACTCGCTGGCTGAACCACCGGTACGAGCCGCCCGAGCGTTGTTACAGTTGTAACAACTCGCTGGCTGAGCCACCGGTACGAGCCGCCCGAGCGTTGTTACATGTGTAACAACTCGTTGGCTGAGTCACCGGTACGAGCCGCCCGAGCGTTGTTACAGTTGTAACAACTCGCTGGCTGAGCCACCGGTACGAGCCGCCCGAGCGTTGTTACAGTTGTAACAACTCGTTGGCTGAGCCACCGGTACGAGCCGCCCGAGCGTTGTTACAGTTGTAACAACTCGCTGGCTGAGCCACCGGTACGAGCCACCCGAGCGTTGTTACAGTTGTAACAACTCGTTGGCTGAGTCACCGGTACGAGCCGCCCGAGCGTTGTTACAGTTGTAACAACTCGTTGGCTGAGACATCGGTGCGAGCCGCCCGAGCGTTGTTAAAGTTGTAACAACTTGTTGGCTGAGCCATCGGTGCGAGCCGTCCGAGCGTTGTTACAGTTGTAACAACTTGTTGGCCGAGCCATCGGTGCGAGCCGTCCGAGCATTGTTAAAGTTGTAACAACTTGTTGGCCGAGCCATCGGTGCGAGCCGCCCGAGCGTTGTTACAGTTGTAACAACTCGCTGGCTGAGCCACCGGTACGAGCCGCCCGAGCGTTGTTACAGTTGTAACAACTCGTTGGCTGAGTCACCGGTACGAGCCGCCCGAGCGTTGTTACAGTTGTAACAACTCGTTGGCTGAGACATCGGTGCGAGCCGCCCGAGCGTTGTTAAAGTTGTAACAACTTGTTGGCTGAGCCATCGGTGCGAGCCGTCCGAGCGTTGTTACAGTTGTAACAACTTGTTGGCCGAGCCATCGGTGCGAGCCGTCCGAGCATTGTTAAAGTTGTAACAACTTGTTGGCCGAGCCATCGGTGCGAGCCGTCCGAGCGTTGTTACAGTTGTAACAACTTGTTGGCCGAGCCATCGGTGCGAGCCGTCCGAGCATTGTTAAAGTTGTAACAACTTGCCCCAATACAATTGCAGCAACTTGCCCCAATACAATTGCAGCAACTTGCTCCAAACACATTTTTTTTTGTAGTTGAACGATAACAAATCCTGAATTTCAGTTGAACTTCTTCTTGGCATAACCCCTTATGCTATATAGTAGACATTTTTCAAGTTTTATTCACGAAATATAAAAAGTGGCTACGTGAGATGATATTATGTGGAAATACTAAAAACAGTTTTAGGTTATTATAAAGTCATTTTTGTCCACACCTCGTTAATTTCGTCTGGTGGTGAACTTCTAGCCAACTACTGTCGATGGTATCTCCATATGTGTTTTATGCTTTCGTAAAACGACACTGTAACAACTAGCTCCGGTCTATCCTCAGCAAAGTTTAATTTAACATAACACGCATGTAACAAGTCAACCATTAGGAATTATTTTTAGACATTCAAGAGTTATACATAATGTTCTTCCCTCAATGTTTAGACATTAAAGGGTTGTACATTATGTTCTTCCCCCAATGTTTAGATATTCAAGGGTTATACATAATGTTCTTCCCTCAATGTTTAGACAGTCAAGGATTGTTGCGCCTCTGAGCTCAGGTTCCTGAGGATATAGGCGCCATAGAAGTCAATTATTATTATTATTATTATATATAATGTTCTTCCCTCAATGTTTAGACATTCAACTGTTATACATTATGTTCTTCCCTCAATGTTTAGACATTCAAGGATTATACATTATGTTCATCCCTCAGTGTTTAGACATTCAACGGTTATACATAATGTTCTTCCCTCAATGTTTAGACATTCAAGGATTATATATAATGTTCTTCCCTCAATGTTTAGACATTCAACGGTTATACATTATGTTCTTCCCTCAATGTTTAGACATTCAAGGATTATACATTATGTTCTTCCCTCAATGTTTAGACATTCAAGGATTATACATCATGTTCTTCCATCAATGTTTAAACATTCAACGGTTATACATTATGTTCTTCCCTCAATGTTTGGACATTCAAGGATTATACATAATGTTCTTCCCTCAATGTTTAGACATTCAAGGATTATACATCATGTTCTTCCCTCAATGTTATCTTTGTATTTTTGTAAAGAATTTTGCCTTGCTTAATTGTGCTTGTTGTAAAGAGTTGCAATACATTTGACTTGAATTGAGTATTTCTCATATCACGGGTGCACGATATGCATACTCACACACGATCTGCGCAATGAAGCTGAAGAGGGCGATCGAGAGGGCTTTGTCTCTGTAGTCAACGCACCTGGGGGACACAACAACATTCGGTGGATATTGTATTGAGTTAGGGCTAGGGCCGGAACGATACACCGATGCACCGGTATATCGCGATAAACACCACAAAGTACGGTACACGATACACAATATTCGTATCGGGGTACACTACGATATGCGATAGCACTAGGAAAAACATTATTCGCGTCACCTTTGTAGAGCAATAAACGTTCAACGCGAACCACCCCTGCCTGTGTATCACTAAACTAGCGAAATATAACATGTAGTACGTTTCCCACTTGTATATCTATGTAAAATCTTTACACTATTATTTTTCTTCAATGCGCGCGTGCAATCTGGACCTGATGTGAGGGCCGACGTGACGTCTGCCGACGTGACGTCTGCTGTAGCATTTCCTTGTCCACGTGATAAATAAACGTGTGTTTTACTGTTGTTGTATCATTCTAGTCAATGTAGTCTGTATCGCGATATGCGTCGTATCGTGACATATGTATCGCGATACGTATCGCAACGTGAAGTAGTGTATCGTTCCGGCCGTAGTTAGGACACTGAGAATGGACGAAGGAAGTACTGAAAGCAGAAGTAGACAGCGGAAGAAGGAGAAGAAGAAGAAGACTAAACATCAGGTGAACAAACAGTGTAAACGAGGTTTGTCTGGAGAAAAAGGATCGGAGAAAATGACAGAGAGATCAATAGAAATGACACGAGCGGTATACCGATATTTACTACCCAACAAGCTGTCCGGAAGTCAGATAAGTCTACATCTGTTCTCCTCATCTTTATTTTCGAATATGGGCTCAAAGGAGCAATCACTTTATGTGCTTGGCGGCCATAGACTATGGCGACATTCATAGAGGAGTTCTCTGACTGGGAACATTGTGTTCGATGCGGTTGTACAACTCACCTCATTAAAGCCATTATCATCGGAATCATTGTCATACTTGACAACAGGGACGTGGTGGCCATGATGACGAGGTATGGGATGATCATCCGACAGCTCGCTTCGCACGGGCCCTCCACCGCCGTGCCGCCCGCCACGCAGGAACAGTCGTGGAACACCTGCAGAACGAAGGAATGAAGTGTGGTCATAGTGAAGACATCGACGTCACAAATGTCTCATTTACGTTGTCATCATAGTAGCGTCATCACAGCGGCACCAATACGGGGAAACAGACACAGTCTCGACGTCGCAATATAAACAAATATATAAAATAAATATATGTATACACACATACATGCAAACACACATACCATAAACACACACGCGCACGCAGACAGGCGAGCGCGCGCACACACGCCCAAACACAAGCACACATACACACGCGCGCACACGCGCACACGCACCCGCACACCCAAACACGCAAGCACGCACGCACGTACGCACATACACACGCACACAAAACTACTGAATGTGCAGCTCTTATCTACTTCAAATATAATTTATACAGTTGTCAAGGTTGGCTTAAAATGTTGGAATATTTAATTATAATTCATATTTGTATTGGTAGTGCAAACTAACCATACCATGCCAGTTCCGTGACAATCTGGAACTAGGCTAACAGTAGGTTTTGCGTATTGCGCATGGCACGAATCTTGCACGCCAGAAGATTCTGGGGTATGCGTCCTTTGCGACCAGATTGTGTTTGCTATACACGGTTCATTATCCTTCATAACCGTTGCTGACGGACGAGTATATTTCCGCGTGCCACTGTGAACAGTACTTCTTGGACATGATTGTGACTTATGAATAAATGCATAGAAATGACTAAAATGTCATTCAACAATGCCACCATTTGCGTTATTGACCTGAGTGTCATGCACAACAATTGCCTTGACCGACTCTTTAAACCCCAGTGCACAAACAATATGGCGCAGTAAGGAGACCGCAATCACGATGTCGGCACCGTTAGGTCAACACCAGGAGGCAAGATAAATTGCAATTTGCTTCGCCAGAATCGTGTCCAGTAGATCCGCTACATAGCAATCACTGCGCTATAAGCTCTGCTTAGACCACAGTCGTGATGTTATAATTGTAACGACACAAAAAATGCATAACGTCGTTATTACTGCATCGCTATTACTGCATCGCCATCGCGATCACTGTGACACAGTATCAACGACGTCTGAAAACAACCGGCTCAGCAACCACATAAGCAGCGGGAACAACAACACCATCCCCCGCCATTATGGTATGTCATCCTCCGCCAATATGGTATGTCATCCCCGCCATTATAGTATGTCATCCCCCGCCAATATCGTATGTCATCCGCTTCAAAGGGAATGTACAACAATTTTTACTGGTTAACCAAACGAGTTATTTATCGTGTGTGCGTGTCTGCATGCATACGTACGTATGTGCGTGCGTGCATGTGTGCGTGCGTGCGTACATGCATCATACGTATATATGTACTTAAGTACGTGCGTACATACGTACATATATACATACATATTATATATTTCTCTCTTTCTCCCCATCTGTATATATATATATATATATATATATATATATCTCACACTCTTTGTCTGCCTCTCTCTCCCTCCCTCCCTACCTCCCACCCTGCCTCCCTCCCTATCTCTCTCTCTTTCTTTCTCTCTCTCTCTCTCTCTCTCTCTCTCTCCCTGTCGCACTTCGCGATCTTCTGTCATTTTCTCACATTTTCTGATGTTCACGTCTGCCTTTTCCATATATGTCTTCAAACCATTGTTTAATCTTCTTCTCGATCTACCAGCCTCTTCTGTTTCCCTGCCATTTGTCAACCTTCTCTCTCTAATTCTATGAATGTGTCCCGCCCATCGCTGTCCGCTACAAACTACCTATCTTTTCTTGTGTTCACTAAATGATTCCAATCCCTTCTCGTAATTATAACATTCACCTTCCGTCGTCTCGTTTCGCTCTACGTATTCTCCAAACACAGTTGTCCACTGCTACATGCAACTTCTCCTCCAGTCTCGCCTATTTACTGTAATCCGACCGCTGCAGCGCCTCTGGCGCCCAGCTGTGCCATGCCAGGGAATCTTACAGCTAATCCACTAATAACTAATCCACTAATAGCTTTGCCACTGAAAGAAAGGTGGAGAGACTTGCGGTGCTATAGGATATCACAATACATGTTACAACAGCAATGTGTCCATGTTCGGATTCCCCAAGGATGTCCAAAGGTAAGATTTATGAAGTATGCCATTAGAAATTGAGTAATAAAACATATGCCAACAACTATGTCTACGTGAACTACACACCCTATTGTAGCCTAACACAGACTGTACGTACAGTAAACCACTATGTCTACGTGAACTACACACCCTATTATAGCCGACACAGACTGTACGTACAGTGAACCTCTTTGCTTATCTCTGTTGTTAATTAGTGTAGTTAATGGAGATTACATTTCCACCTAATGAATGTATGTTTCCCAAATATCTATGACTTACATGAAGCACATGAAAGTGAAGCACTGTCTCAAATTATAATGTATAAATTGCCACTCCGTCAGGATAGGCTTCTGTAATTATTTGCTACAGCAGAAATTTTATACATGTATTCTAGAACTTTATATTATACTTTAACTATATGTTGTTACTATTTGCAGATGCCAAAAGTAGGTGCAGAATATTAGGTTTTCGTTCAGTCACACCGGATCATCCCTGCAAGAGTTATCACGTATGTGAGAATCATTTTGATGAATTAAAAAACAAAGATACCAAGAAAGCTGGGATCATGTGGTGTGCCGTACCAAATTTGTTCAATGTGCCAAACCCACTACCCGAGGTCAAGACCAAAGAGAAATTACCAGCGAACACAATGACAACTACACAGAGAAAACAACCAGTGAACACAATGACACCTCCACAGAGAAAACAACCAGTGAACACAATGACACCTCCACAGAGAAAACAACCAGTGAACACAACGACACCTCCACAGAGATACCTACTTAGAAGATACCCAGTAGATAACTGTGCTAGTTTTGCTGCAAACTATGTCTTGCCAAATTGTGTAATCAGGTAGTTGAATTTGTTCAGGCAGTTCACTGTGGTCAGGCAGCTTGTGCTGAGAGAGCTAGTTCTATGGCAAGAGTCTACATAAAGGTCAGAATCAAGAGTCTACATAAAGGTCAGAATCAAGAGTATACATAAAGGTCAGAATCATGCATGCAATAAAAGTGTCACGAGCATTGTAAGTTTCATACTGTGTGCATAAATTAAGCATTTTTGTAATTGTTTTGATTTTATGCAGTCTTTTCTAAATGTACTGTTAGTTAGTTAGTTATTTCATTATTAATCACTGTTAGTTGCTGTTAGTTTGTGTTACTCATAAATAAAGATATATATGATTTCTTTACCATCTGTTTGTAAAAAATCTAGGCTGCAGCCATTCACGTGTGAACTGTGTATACAGCTGGCCACCAGATGGCGCCTCAAATAAGCAATTACCATTGAAACAATAGGGAGCGTCACCTCTTATCAATATTACATATTATATGTGTGTATATGTATATGTGTATATGCATATCATATATATATATATATATATATATATATATATATATATATATATATATATATATATATATATATATATATATATATATATATATATATATATATATATATATATATATATATATATATATATATATATATATATATATATATATATATATATATATATATATATATATATATATATATATATATATATATGTGTATGTGTGTTTCTTATGTATAATGTCTTCCTCCAAAAGATGTATGCGTGTGTATTTGTGTGTCTACCTCTGTGTCTAGAGTATTTACCACGGTTTCATATAAAAGTTTCACACTACAGCAGCAGATTGGCTTATCTCATTCCATTGCGTCACTTGTCGTGAGCAGACCAGATTGTTGGAAAATAGAAGAACAACACAAAGACTGACTACGGAGCTGATATACGCTAAAACTAGCTGACTGGATAGGGGTAACCACAACAGTTGCAAGTGAAGCTGGAGTTTGTGGATTCTTCTAACACTGTGACATACCTGTCAACTCTCACGCATAAGCCTTGAGACTCACGGTTTTGCATTAAATGTCACCGTCTCTCGGCAGCGGTCTGAAATCTCACGCATATTTTCATAATCTTTAGTAATGAAAATTATTTAAAATAAAAACAGAATATGTTTGTGTGCGTCACAAATGAAGACCTAGGTTCATCCGCCATTTGCAGAATAACGTAAAGCGTTCATCAATTGAGCTTCAACCATTGCGCAGCCTGTGCACGTGTTGAAGATGAGCTTCACATGACTTTTGGAAAAAGGTGTCTTTTCAGGTATGTGATGAGCTGGGGGACTTCACGGCCACTGGACCCTGGCCAGGAACGTGTTTACCCTCCATGGGTTGACTGCTATGGTGTGTTACAATCCACCTACCCCGGCCATGTCGTTGTCGGCGGGATGTCTACCCGTGCAGCCGGCATGACACGGGGAGTAGTAGTTGACGCCGTCCGCCCCGCACACGGGCGTGAAGAGCATCGGGTCGCAGCCGCACTCCTCGTTACACGAGAACGTCAGGTTCGGGCTGAAACATCCAGACAATTTTACGTCCCAAGAGCCAGCATCAAACAACATAATGTACATAATCTACAAAGATGATGGTCAACTCTCATTGGGTGTACAGTTCCATGTTGTGGCGCGCGCATTAAGCTTTGTTAACTTCCGTTTATTCAACAAATTGCACTTCCGGTTATTCTTCAGATCTACACTTCCGGGTGGGCTGACTATTGCAAACTTTTGGTGCCGACAATAAAACTTCCCACTCTAAAAATAATCATACCTCGCAGAAATAATAACAGCTCTTATGCTCTACCTGCAATATCTGTAATGATAGCAGCCTTACCGGAAGTAGGATTGCTACAATTGGAACTGATCTCATAAGTATACATAACATCGACGTGAACATAACTTTAGAAGAGGACTATCCATGTAACTAGAATTTATACTTCAATCGATCGTCAAACAGCTGCATGATGACATTGTGTCTTCGGAACAAACGCTAGGGCTTAACACTGGATTGCAACATTAGAGCTACCATCAACCATTTACAAATATTGCGTCTTTAGACCAGTGTCAGACAGTTGCATAATATTTTGTTCACTCAACCTACTCCAAACAGCTAATATGTTTATAACGTTCGTTTTGTAACTTACGGTATTGTTGCTTATGCTATATTTAGTTATTTTTGTAAATAGTCAATGCTCACAATACAATCACCGATAAGAAGGGTTTAGGCTGGTGAAAACTATGATTATGTTATATAAATTAAGTCATTCTTGCGAGTTCGTCTACAGTGACGAAGGTTTGTGACAGTTTGGGAGACGGATGGAGTAACACCCACTTCTGGAGATCCAAGGTTCCTGCCCAGTTCCCATCAGGGCACACGATGGCGAGAGACGCTGCGTAGCCTAAACCTGCCAGTACCTGCGGACGAGGAAGATGATTTACATGATACAATTTAAATTACATCACTGCTGAATAGATCGTGCGAGATTTATTTTCAGAAACGTTCACCAGCAAAGCATATTGTCGAATCGCTTGCCAACATCGTTGTGTAGCATTCAGTAGGGGGCGCCACCATTCGATTGCAACAATCATTCAGTGTTCCCAAACGTGGGGCTAGGGAGCTCCCGGGCCACCGTGTAGTTGGTGCTTGGCAAAATTAGAGTTGTTTGACGGGAACTTATTTTAGCCGACCAATAAAAATGTGTGTAACAAACCTGTAGGATAAGAATCATCTTTAATGCGGAGGATGGCGTCCCCTTGATAGACGCCATGATGCGGCCGCTGATGATTGGTCCCAGCGCCCAGCCGAATGAGGTGAACACACCTGCCACCAGGAACGCCACGTGTTCACCCCATTAAAGGGTAATACAAATAAATTCTAAACATCAGCATTATAATGTGTTATACATTTTAATCAATACAGGTCAATACATTTTCACATTTGAAGGTATAATATAACAATATAACATAATTTCTGACGGTAGAGCGAAATAGATGAAACATAAAGTGTAACATTGTTAATTTAGATGATCTGAGATAGAAACATTTATAAAATTGAGAACTTTTTAATCATACGACACTGCCATATCACTTAACCAATTAAAATCGTTGTACGTTCCCTTTAATCGGTCGGTTGCAGCCGGTGAGACATACCCGTAAGAATGCTCGCGAATGACGCGGAGTAGCCGAAGTAGGTCTCGAGGTACTTGGGCAGGAAGGTGAAGAAGCCGACTAGGTAGGAGTTGAAGCAGCAGCCGGCCAGCACGAACACAAAGACGGGGTTCCGGAGCAGGCGGCCGATCGCCTTGGGCAGGTCTGGCCAACCACAGTAGAGGAGGAAGTCACGTACAAAGCGGGGAATTTATATAGGCATGTTTAGTTTATCCGTACACTTTGGTTACCAATGGTTTTGGCTGGATTAACGAATCTTTCGGATCGGTGAAACATCCTATTACACTCGATGCTACAACTATCGATGATAAAGGTGTAATGTATCATGACATTTCGATTGTTTTATTATTGTATTGATGCTAAGTAACTGACAGGTCATGAACAAAAACCAAACAACGTTTCTGTGACGTAAAGGCAATCACAGAGATCACTAATTATCTGATTTAGTGAGTCTGACGTTTGATGTTCTAAATTATCAAAAACCGGTTAGTGAATTATATTACATTGTTATTCAGCCAGTTGGTTCCTCCAAAACGATGTGCGGAAACGAAAAAAACTGTAAAAACGGTTCACACGAGCGACTATTTGTCTAATTGGCCGGCTGTCGATGGGGCTCAGTCCAATTTGTCCGACATGCGGTGGCAGTTTTCAAGCAGTGGCTAATTAGCGACCAACAACGGTCGCCACCAAGTGCATCTGTCGTGACCTTTCGTCGAAGCTCAAATCAGGAGTGTCTCGAATCAATACCTAGATATCATGTGTCTAGATACGATTCTCCTTTAAACGCCCACGCATTTCAGTTACTCGTTATCATGTAATACCGTGTCACCGACCAATTGGAGCGCACATCGCTCGTGTAAACCGATATTAAGCCGCGATAAGTCGTGTCTACTTACCTTTAAGGTTCTCCGACAGTTTCTGTTTCTCCGTCTCTTCCTGCAGGACCTTCCCATCTTCCCCCGAAGCGCTGTCATCCAGCGTCTTCGAAGGGAACATCGACATCGGAACCGCCCACACGACACTGCAGACGGCACAGATGACGAACCCCAGCCACCACGCTCCCACCCAGCGGGGGTCGCGTTTACTCAGTCCAGGGTCTACAACCCAAGTCGTCTCGGGCTGTCACAACGTAATACCAGCAGTAGCAGAAACTAGCAAAATGATGTCGCCTTTTAAAAGTCTGATTCTCATTACAGTAACATTATGCTATGTAATGTAGACTATAACGAAGCAACGAGTTTATTCTAATCACAACTATTGAGATTTACTTACTCGACGTTTCGGCTACCGTCGGTGGCCTTCGAACTGAATTCTGGGACGATTAGTTCTTCTTATATTCGCCAGTTGGCAGGGCAAGCAGGTCATCTCGTACGTGAGTTAGAAAATCTCAATAGCTGTGATTAGAAGAAAATCGTTATTTAGATATTCTCTACCAACCTGATGAACATTTTCACGAAAATATAATGAACTACGATTTGTATATAATTTGACCGTTATCTGTGTATGAACCTTGGTGTTCAGTGCTCTACCCGAACGTTCAGTACTCTAACCGAACAACTGTCGACAATTTAAAGTACTTGTAGATACCGTTTATCTGGATCGGGTGCTCAATGGATCCCGTTATGGGCCATCGTAACAACTCCGTTCCCTTCCGGACCGAAATCAGATATGCCAACTCTGCTACGTTGGTAAGATATCGTTCTTGTTTGCCAATTTCATAACACCTCCTGCTTCTCCTTCTCCTATAACATCTCCTGCTTCTCCTTCTCCCATAACATCTCCTGCTTCTCCTTCTCCCATAACATCTCCTGCTTCTCCTTCTCCCATAACATCTCCTGCTTCTCCTTCTCCCATAACATCTCCTGCTTCTCCTTCTCCCATAACATCTCCTGCTTCTCCTTCTCCTATAATATCTCTTGCTTCTCCTTCTCCCATAACATCTCCTGCTTCTCCTTCTCCTATGACACCTCCTGCTTCTCCTTCTCCCATAACATCTCCTGCTTCTCCTTCTCCCATAACATCTCCTGCTTCTCCTTCTCCCATAATATATCTTGCTTCTCCTTCTCCTATAACATCTCCTGCTTCTCCTTCTCCCATAACATCTCCTGCTTCTCCTTCTCCCATAACATCTCCTGCTTCTCCTTCTCCCATAATATATCTTGCTTCTCCTTCTCCTATAACATCTCCTGCTTCTCCTTCTCCCATAACATCTCCTGCTTCTCCTTCTCCCATAGCATCTCCTGCTTCTCCTTCTCCTATGACATTTCCTGCTTATCCTTCTCCTATAGCAAATCCTGCTTCTCCGTCGTTGTCAAATAATCCCCTTTTTGAAACATTTCCACACTTTCTATTGATAAGTGGCTGTACATAATGCACCAAATGACAAACTTCAGACCTTCATTTTTCAAGTATTTCCGTATTGTGGGTGGGTGTACCCCTCCCACAATGCCCTCTTTCCTTAATTTCATCTCCCGCAAGAGAATCGCCTTCCTCCTAATAATTATTGAATACAGTTAATTCATTTATAGTTAATAAAAACACTGAAATCGAGTAACTTGCGAATTGTTAAACACTACTGTTTGGATTGGTGTGCGCTTGTGCAGCTGCCACGTGTAGCGCTCTCCAGGTAACATTGATATTACTGCAAACTATACCCTGTATTGAACATTATTTCTACACCTAATTTGATTGTGAACGTACACGGACAACTGTAATGTCATCAGTTTTTAACGTGAACATTTTATTTTTCCGGATTTTAGTGCTTTCTATAAGGCAGTATTGTGCAGTTGTAGTGCCATCTCCAATGAACTGTGACGATCACCATGGTGATCGTGTATTCAAGCTATCAACTGAGACAACTAATGCAACATACTTCTAAATCTGTCATGCGTGTGACCAAGTCTGTGTTCTGCAACTTAAGACAATTGGGCATCTTCAACGCTAGGCGGACCCACAGGGGGCCAGAGGTGGTCAAAGACAATGGCTGCGATCAAAGGTAATGCCGCCCACCAGCATGAACAATACGGGCCTAGCGACGGACTATGGCCAAAGTTGCGCAATACAGATACGGATACCCACTGTGATCGGTCGTCGACCACCACCTACACACTACAACAGTACTGTGAGGTCTATTCCTAGAAGTGGGGCAAGTGCATGTCAACATAAACAATTCAGTGCCCATGGCCATGGTCAGATCACTAGTGAATTAGGTGTAAACAAGAATAATTTGGTGATGATTAAATGTGACCATGTGCATGTACAACCTGCGAAGAAGTCTCTTCGGGTATGTTGCCTTAATCCAAGATCCATCAAGAACAAGGCTTTGTCTCTGAGCGACTACATTGTTGCACAGGACTATGATGTTGTTTCTCTCACGGAGACATGGCTGGGGACTTCCGTAGACAAGAAATGCATTGGCGAGTTGGTCCCTTCTGGGTATACCATGAAACATGCACCCCGTCCCGGCAGCAGAAATGGATGTGGTGTGGCATTGCTTTATAAGTCTGCCATATCATTCCGCCTCCATGGCTCCAGTACCGCTGGCGACTACACAAACTTTGAACACATAGATTGTGATCTGAATACGGGTGACACAACTGTGCGTCTAGCCGTGGTGTATCGACCCCAACATCAAAGTATAATGGCCTGACCCTTCCCGAATTCTTTGAGCAGTGGTGTACATTTCTCGCCGGCTACGCTACCCATGACAAGGAGATTCTGATAGTTGGAGACCTTAACTTTCACGTTGATGTTGTAAGCGATCGTGATGCTCAGCGATTTATGGATACAATCAAAGCGTGCGGCCTACAACAACATGTACATGAACCGACCCATGTGCTCGGCCATACGTTGGACGTTGTGATCAGTAGAGACACCAGTAACATCGTATCCGACATCACCGTCACCGACCCCGGACTTTGTGACCACCTTGGGAAACTTACACGTGACCATTTCGCAGTTGGTTTCACCACGACCCTGGCCAAACCTGTTCCCATACAGAAGACTGTTTCCTTCAGGAAATTGCGTGCCATAGACGTTGAAGCTTTTAAGCAGGACATTGTGGTTTCCTCCATGTTACAAACTACGCATGGTGATGTTGATGGTTTGGTGAGTGCTTTTAACGAAGGACTCACATCGCTCATTGATGAGCACGCACCACTTCGTACTAAAACCATCACCCAACATCCAGATTGTCCATGGTACACTGATGAGCTACATGAGGCTAAACATCTCCGACGGAAGCTGGAACGACGATGGCAGAAGAATCGTCTGACTGTTAACCACCAGATATACAGAGACCAATGTGTTGTGGTGAACAAACTCAGAAAACAAACCAGAATAGCATACTATTCGGAAAAGATCACTGCCTGCGCCCACGACCAGAAGGGCATCTACAAA
>OY759273.1:5521536-5531536 GCA_963662155.1 Lamellibrachia columna
TCGTTTATATGTCACTCTTTGTTTGTTCAGGAGAACTTGTACGCTCTGGATTTTACTTTGTATTGTCTTGTATTATTTTCTGCCATGTTGTAATTGTTGTTTGTCATCATACGCTGTATTTTCTTGTGTGTTTGTTTGTTTGTTTGTGTGCCATCGTCGACACTTCTGAAAATGACTGCGCTCAAAATGAATTGAATAAACGTTCAGGTATGTGGTTACCTCCATAGTCAAGACCACGCGTCTCTACCCTCGTCTTCCACGCACTCAATAATCCACCACTACAAGAAGTCTGTACCAGCAGTTCCCCCACATTGTTAATCCGACGCTAACCCACAGTCGCACCTACCGAAGTACTTGGGCGAGTTGTTCCTGGCGTTGTCGTCCATGTAGGTAACACTGAGCGTCATCTTGGGCGACATTGCGATGCCCTGCAAGAGTTCGGACACTATGAAGATAACGAGAGCGCCGGTGTTGAACGAACTGAGGTAGCTGCGCGACCGACAGTCCCCGCTCTCTGTCAGGCCGTCGTTGTCGCCACAGTACTCGAACTTTTCCCAGTCCCCACGCTCCTCACCCAGAGACGCGTTCATCCCTCCACTGTCCAGGTGGGAGAGGTTGCGCGCGCCGTAGACGAAGTGCGGGACTGCGAAGAGGAAGATGGCGACGGAAACGGCGACGATGGAGATGGCGAAGAGGCGAGGCTTGTTGGAGTAGCGGCAGAAGTGGGCGACCAGGAGCACGGTGCTCATGTAGCCGATGTTGTCGACGTTCTTGATGAAGCCAGTCACGGAGCTGCTGAGGCCGAACTGTTTCTCGATCTGCGTGATCACTGCCGTGTAGTAGCTGTGGAGAAATAAACATGCAAAGACCGCACACCGACGACCAAACTGATAGATGTAATAGTGCATGAATTCAACATAGTAATGCGCTTAGATGAACGTTGTGAACGAACATAAGGATCGCCCTGTATCGAATACAATGGGGCGTCGTAGCTCGGCGGCTATAGCGCCGCACTGACAATCGAGAGCACCGGCTGTCTCACGTTGTCTGTGCCTTTCGTCTATGCCCTATAATCGCAATATTTCAACCGGAAAACAACTCCCAAAAAAAGCATAGCTTTCACTTTTTATAATCCAAGTGGGCCCTTGACCAACCTACCCACGTTAATTTTTTTTTTGGATATTTGTATTTTCAAATTTATAAAGCCCCTAAGCAGATGACTATTAAAAATCGTTTTGAAAATATCATCTAAGCAGCCAATCAAAATAAGTGCAACAAACCTGAAGTTCATGGAGCCGAAGACCGTGACGCAGGACAAGACGGCTGTGAATGACTTCATGTTGGCACAGCCCTGTAGCCACGGCGGGTGAAAGGAGCCGAGGCCACACTGGCGATCTGGATCAATGGCGTCCACGCCTCCTGCAATGTCGTCCTCGTCATCAGCTCCCTTGCACTCCCCGCTCCTGGCAGCCGTCTCCTTGTCTTCTATCTCCATTGTTTCCCGAGTGACGTCACTATCCGATCGAGACGGGAAGCGGGAGTGGTTGTTGGGGCAGACAAGCTCCTTCGTCAGGTCGTCTCAGTCTAGTGGCCCTGCGAGGGTTCGACGGAGTGTTAACAGAACCTGTTTATATACACTATTGTCAGTGTACATATGAGTTAACAGAGTGACGAGTGTGTTATGCAATGCATGTGCGCTGACAGGTGGCTAGGTGGCGTGTATGTGTCTTTGTGTGACTCTATGTGTGGCTCTTTGTGTGTGGGGTGATCTCAAAGCATTAACATGTGGTGAGTTCCTCAACGAAGATCAGTTGCGTAATTGCGTGTGCGAGCTTACAACGATTTCTATGCACTTAGACAACTGGACTGATTTTAACAAGATTTAACCAGATTGCCATCCTAAACAACAAGTTCCAGATGGCAAGTGGACAAAGAAGCCATTGGCTTATCGTGAGTCCAACAATTTTCTCATCTATGTGTAGCCCGCCCTTATCAGATATCTGTCAATTCTATTTTTAAATATATTCACACTAGTACTAGCATTAACACAATCATGTTGCAGTTTGTTCCATTCATTTATCACCCTCTGTGAGAAATAGTATTTTATCATGTCCAACCTACACTGCTCCTTAACTTATGCTGCTTTATGTCATCTGGTTCTACTGCCTTCTTTAACCCATTAGACCCCACGCGTCAGAAAGCGTCCGACCTTGTTTTCCCCACGGCGCCCGCAAGCGTCCGCTGGGGAAAAGGGCTGTGGAGGTGGCGTCATCGGGTGGATTGATATGAAACTAAAACTAGCGGAATTCTACATATCTTAGCTATGAATTGTGGGTAAAATTAACATAATGGTCGTATTGAATGTTTCGAAGATAATCGCGTTTTAAGTCGAGCACTGGTGGGCTTTAAAAATGGCCGTTTCTCGTAGAACAGATACGTTCATTGCAGATGAAGTTTGCGTGATTTTAGAGATGAATCTTCGGATGAAAGTGCTTCTGAGATGGATGTGGAGGTAAGATTGATATGTGGCACGATCTTTGACTGAGTGAGCGATAAATTGAAGATGGCGTCGGTTGGTTTTCTTCGTCCAAAAGTAGCCTGGTCACTGTCTTATTCAACTTGTCGACTGTTTCAACACTAACATTTTGTGTTTTGTGCCATTTACTCGGCTTAGATTACGTTGTTAGTTGTGCATGTTGTTATATAATGAATTATAAAGCAAATGAGTAAATAAAACAGAAAAATCTGGCCCGACGAGCATGTAAACAGTCAAGCCCGGCCCCTGGATGGGCGGTGGTGTTGTTGCCTTGCCTTTGGACATTGTTGAAAATTTTATTATATTGACGGTGTCAGTGGTCTTTGTAATTAATTATATTTATCTATATTTCAGATATTAGTCAATTTAAAAAAGTCCTAATTATTGGCTGCTTGTAAAAATGATAATTTTACATTGTTGTGATGGATATGACATGTGACAAATGCATACAAAATTTTATTCTTATTCTGTTTTCATTACTGTAGCTGTTTGTTTGTTTCAGGTGGCAAGTAATAGTAGTGATGACATCCCTGATGAGAACTCCAACAACTCATTATCATCAAAATGAGCTTATCAGTTGTGTCGCAAAACGGAGTGAAACAGCCATCTGGACGTGCAATTGAGACATGCTTTGGATGTCTGACATGCAATGTGCATTTGTGCAAAATTGGAATCTTTGTGCAGTATCATGCATAGGAAGAACATTTCCTTGTGTGGAGCCAGCAGTTTGTGATGTTATTGTAATAAAATATGACTATCATGTCAAACTTCACCCAATATTTGTTAAAAATTATTTCCGAAGTTCCACACCTCAGAATGACAACATATAACAGGCTTATATATACCACAGTTACACCATTGCATAGATAATTCAATTTGCTTAAAAATAAACATAACTTGCAATTATAAGATATCAATACTTTTGAAACTACAAGCACCCATTATTTTCAAAATCTGCCTCGGTTGCCCGGGGAAAAGCAGCACACGTGTAATTCAATGTGCGGGGTATAATGGGTTAAGTTTGAAGAACATTCCTATCAACATCCTCATAACCGTTCACTATTTTAAACACTTCTATTTGGTCTCCTCTTAATCTCCTGGTCTCTAGTGTTGTCAAACCACATTGTAATAAGCGGTTTTCGTAACTAAGGTCTCAATTCTGGAATCATTTTAGTTGCTCTTCGTTGTATTCTTTCTAGCTTGTCTATGTCCTTCTTACGATACGGCCTCCATGTTTGAATACAATATTCCAAATGTGGTATAACTATTGCTTTTTACAGGGGTACAATTAGCTGTTTCTCCTTATACGTGATAGTTCTAATTAGCCCTACAATTTCCTTTCGAAGCAACACTCCAACATTGCTCTGAAACTTTCATGTCAGCACTAAATGTTACGCGTAGCGTAAGTCCTTTTCTTGTGTTGTTCTACCTAGTACAGCATCCCCCATTTTATATTCTTCGCCCATGTTTCTATGTCCTATGTGTATGCATTTACACTTCCCAAAATTGAATAACATTTGCCATTTTTCTGACCAACTAATTTATCCAGATCATCCTGTATCTGTTTATCTGTAACATTAGTAACCCTTCTGAACACCTTTGTGTCATCTGCAAATTTCAGTACTTTGCTAGATATGTGATCTTCCAAATTATTTATATATATATTAAAAATAGTATTAGGGCCTAATACTGATCCCTGTGGTACCCCACTCAGAACAGATTTCCAGTTTGAAATCTAACCATCTACCATTACTCTCAGTCTTCTGTGTGTAAGCCACTCTTCTATCCAGTTGATTACATCATTACCTATACCATGGACTTTTAGTTTAAGTAACAATCTTTGATGTGGCACTTTATTGAAAGCTTTCTGAAAATCTAAGTAGACAACATTTTTGTGATAGTGCCGTGCAAACGGCAGGTAAAGGCCACCAGGCATTTAATATGCAACAGTTGTAGCAACTGGGTGGACTTCATCAAGTCCGGGTGTGAGAAGTCCTGGGCTGAGGTTCAGGCGGATAGTTTTAGTTTTGAGTGTAGGGGATGTACGAGGATGAAGGAACTTGAGCTTAGGCTGCTCGTTGTGGCAGTAGTGGGAAGGGTGCAGGTGGGTTGTGCCAGTGGTTCTGGTGGGGGACAGTAGATAATAAAGTGGGGGAAGACGACGAGAGAGATGCTAGGGAGAGCTCACCTCAGTCTGGGAGGAGGCTGAGGGGAGGTAGGGAGACAGGACGAAAGGAGACGAGAAGGACATAAATGGGAGGGAAGACAAATGGATCGAAGGAAAGGGGAGTGGGGGAGACAGTAGCGAAGGAGTCGGGGGGGGGGCAAGGATACTCACTGGTCTGTAATTTTCTGGCTTGTTCCTCGATCCCGTCTTAAATAACGGCGTAATGTTTGCTTCTATCCAATCTGAAGGACCTATTCCTTCTTCCAGTCTTCAATTTTGCAAGTGGTGTACTAATTTGCTCAACAATTTCCTTGAGCAGCTTTGGTGGTATCCCATCAACTCCAGGTGATTTATTATCTTTCATCTTCTTAAATTTTTTTGCTATCATTTCAAAAGTTACAAATAACTGCCCTAAATGTTCTGATTTACTGCCCTGAAATTTAGTTAATTGAACTAGAAGTGATATCTTCTGTGGTAAAAACTGAGCTGAAATACTCATTCAGGACCTCTGCCATTTGAAACCCGTCTGAAATTATGTTTCCACTGTTGCTTTCCAGTGGTCCGACCTTATCTCGAACGTTCTGTTTACTCCTTACATAAGCATAGACACTCTTGCTGTCAATTTTTATATTACCTGCCAATTTTTTTCATAGGTTTTTTTAGATTTTCTAATTTCAGTTGTAGTTAGGTTAAGTGCCTCTTTGTAATTTGCATAGTCTTCATCCTTTCTGGTGCGCCTATTAACCCTCCACATAGTTTGCTTAAACGCTATTTTTCTCATAGCTTCTTTTGACAAGTGTTTCTTTCTAGGCAGTTTTCCTTGTTTTTCAAGGGAACATATGTATCGATGATACTCTCAATTTCAAATTTAGAATATTCCAACTTTCAATTGCGGCCTTATTCATCAGCATGTTATTCCAATCTAGCTTTGCTAAGTATTTTCTCATATCTTTATAGTTACTTTTGTGGAAGTTTCTCCTATACGTTTATTTATTTTTACTTTCTGATTTTACATTGATGTCAAAATGTATTTGATTGTAGTCACTGTTACTCAACGGTTCATGTATTTTTACATTGTCCACTAATTCTTTTTGTGATGACAAAACTATATCTAATACATTTTCTCCCCTGGTTGGTTCTACACGTGCTGAGTAAGGAAGCTATCCTGAATTAAAAATAGAAATTGTTGGTCCTCACCCCCTGTACTCTCTAGAGATTTCCATTGTATATGTCCATGGTTAAAATCTCCCATTATGATACATTCCCCTTTACTAACTTCCTTCATAGCATTTTGTATCTATTGATACTAGATACTAGACTACATGATTCTTCCCTTTCAGTGAACCGATATTCCCAATCACGTGAGACAACCGTTATTACAGTCCAACAGATATGCCAGGTGAAAAGAGAAAATTATTACGTTATGAAGATGGCATTAAGCTTGAATATGATTTCAAAGAGACAGAGAAGAAGGCTCATGTTATGATGGCTCATTTCATTTCCTGGAGGAAAGGAACAACAGCGTCAAAGAAATTTCAAGAACAGAACGCTATAAGACGGGAAATAGAATGGAGGACGACAATTTCTTACCACACTGCCTGGAATGACAGTTCTAGTGTCATTTGAATTTCTGACTTATTTGCCAACGGGTTTGCCGCCGACCGCCGCACGGTAATTGTTGATGATCCTTGGCCATGCTACGAATAGTGTATTTTGCTGCTGTGGATGGACACGAGAGGGGGGTAAAGTCCTGCATCGCATCTGTAACATGACTGTCCACTTAACACCTCCGGGTCAGACATAAACTAATCGAAATTTATTATTCAATAGTTAGTCTTAATCTGGCGTATGCGTTCACTCGAGATACGCAGGTCGCGTTGGACGGTGTTTACACAGGGGTCACTTAACGGTTATACAACGCGCGAAGGGGATCCACGGAGAACGCCGAAGTGGAACGAGTTCAGCGTTACGAAACGTTTTCCATATAGGGCAGCATGTAAGTGTAGGTTGGATGTGAGAAAGTGCTCATTCTCACAGCGGACGACAACCTGAATGGAGCATATAAATATTATTATCTACTTACTGTGTAAATGCTAGCAATACGTGCATTATATATGTGAATATGTTTCAAAAATAAAATTTACAGAAACGGGTCGGCTACACGTAGAAAACAAATGGTTGGACTCTCGATAAGTCGGTGGCTTAATTTCTGGTTTACTTGCAATATGGACCTTGTGTGTGTGGGGGGGGGCTTGTTATATCTTGCTAAAAATGGTTTCACATCAAGAGCCTGTTGTTTGTGTAGTTAACAGAAAACTTGGCTTTGACACAGGAACTCTTCGCGTCAACGCTATACACAGTTTGCATGAGGATACTTTTGGCACACGTTTCTGACGGATGTTGTGCCAAAACATTACGTCATGTTTGTGTTGCTGCATATACTTACTGGTGTTTACGTTACAACTAGGATTTGAACTCATCCGTTTTGCTTCTCCAATGCCTAAATTAAAAATAATACAGGATTATATTTTGACGCGTTATCCTTGCTTACAAAGCGGCAATAACGAGATGGCATCCGAATAAAACACTTAGCATGCTCACATAAATAATCGAGATTTATCATTAAATAGTTAATCTTAATATTGCGTATGCGTTCACTCGAGATAGGCAGTTCGCGTTGGACGGTGTTTACGTAGGGGTCACTTAACGGTTATACAACGCGCGAAGGGCATCCACGGAGAACGCCGAAATGGGACGAGTTTCGCGTTACGAAACGTTTCAATATAGGGCGGCAAGGAAGTGTATAGTTAGATGTGAGAGAGTGTTCGTTCTCACAGCGGACGACAGCATGAATGGAGCATATGTTAGAATCTACTTACTGTGTAAATGCTAGCAATACGTGCATTATATATGTGAATATGTTTCTAAAATAAAATTGAAATAAATGGTTGGACTCTCGATAAGTCGATGGCTTAATTCCTTGTCCACTTGCCATATGGACCTTGTGGGGGGGGGGGGCTTGTTATATATTGCTAAAAATGGTTTCACATCAAGAGTCTGTTGTTTGTGTAGTTAACAGAAAACTTGGCTTTGACCCGGGAGCTCTTCGTGTCAACGCTATTTGTGATAACACAGTTTGCATGAGGATACTTCTGGCACACGTTTCTGACGGATGTTGTGCCAAAACATTACGTCATGTTTGTGTTGCTGCATATACTTACAGATGTGTACGTTACAACTAGGATTTCAACTCATCCGTTTTGCTTCTGCAATGCCATAAATTAAAAATAATACCTCATTATATTTGGACGCGTTGTCCTCGATAACAAACCGGCAATAACTTAACTGCACGAGATGGCGTCCAAATAAAACACTTAGTATGCTCAAATAAATATTGCTGCGCAATTGCCACGACATTATTCATGTTGTTGAATAAATTCCACGACAACAGCTATAGACAACATGTTTATGACAACGAACAGAACGCGACACCCAGTCAGTGCAAAGTACAGCGGCCCTAGGAAGCGGGGAATTTTGACCAAATGTGTTGCTTGAAAACTGTATCCACGTCCGGTGAAGTTAAACACGTTTCTTTTCATTCCAATGCGGGGGGTCTTGATAAACATCCCAAAGCATTGACAAGCATCTCTCTGGAGAATTCCGCAAGCACGATCAGTAGTTTTCTAGGCTATGAGAGCAACATACTATATTCACATTTATGATGAAGGCGTTTATGGAACACTTGCGAGCCAGTTTCTACATTCATCACGAAACGTCGTATGTCAGGGAGAAGCTATTTATCCATCTAAATTGGCATGTTACTAAACTCATGAAAAAGTCATACTTACTTTCTTCGTTCAGTTATCTTTATGTGACCAGGGCCAGCATCAACCAAGAGTAAAGCCCGGCTTTATAGCAATGTCAAGTTCAAATCCACTCGGAACATGATCGAGGCTTGATGGCGTAAAGTAAATATTAGACCACTCGATGCAACGCAGCAAAACAACTTATCACTTACTGAAGTTACTATGACCCCGTCGTAACTTTCTTCCGTTTTCCTATTTAATTCCTTTTACTCCGGGTTTCTATGACTTCTAAATGTGATTACAACACATCTTACACCATATGTTATCGCAATTATTGTTTAAAATAAATGTCAATCTATTCTTGTTTACATAGACTTGAATCTATTGTTGTTTACATAAACGTCAAACTATCTGGGTTTTTTTCGCATCAACACAACACATGAAGTTTGGGGTTCCTACCCGTCGAATGAACGGCATGTGACATGTTCGAATCCTCTTGCTGCTGCTTCGACGCTTTGGTAATTTCGTTCACCCCAGGTTGCCATAGTTCACTCAGCTGTAAATGCGTACCTGGCTACGTATGGTATGTGAACGAATGGTTGGTTTTCGTGCAGTAATTGCAACGTGGTTGAATACTTCCCATAGGAGTCGAGGTGGCGTTGGAATGAAGACGTCTGCCAGGGAGTGAAGTTAACGTGCTTTGAACAGTACAAAGGACTGGATACTGCGCTATATAAAAACGCCCTTTCTTGTATCTAGACGCTAGGTCGTATTCCTAGGCAACGTTGTGAAATTCTGTGCTCACCTTCTGCCAGACGTGTCTTGAGTCGGCGGCGAATTGGACGTCTAACGGTGACACAATGACACAGCGATGACGGTCACTGGGTGTAGCATTGGCCGACATTTATCAAGTGCTGCTAACTACCGCCCAGTCACGACTCAACACACCTTCGACCCCGGGATGCTCGTCTCACGATAACAGTAGCTAGTCTTCGATGGAAGCAATCGGCCTGGTACTCTTTCTGACAGTCGGTCGTCCAGGACAACCGCCCGCCCGCCCGCCCGCCCGCCCGCCCGCCCGCCCGCCCGCCCGCCCGCCCGCCCGCCCGCCCGCCCGCCCGCCCGCCCGCCCGCCCGCCCGCCCGCCCGCCCGCCCGCCCGCCCGCCCGCCCGCCCGCCCGCCCGCCCGCCCGCCCGCCCGCCCGCCCGCCCGCCCGCCCGCCCGCCCGCCCGCCCGCCCGCCCGCCCGCCCGCCCGCCCGCCCGCCCGCCCGCCCGCCCGCCCGCCCGCCCGCCCGCCCGCCCGCCCGCCCGCCCGCCCGCCCGCCCGTAATTGTAATAGCTTTGTGTAACATGTGTGCTATTGTACATTGTGTCCTCAAGCCATATGACCCTGGCAGCCAACATCAAAATAAAGTTTTATTCAGTTCCAGGCTGCTGTTTAAACAAGTTAGCCGAATGTCCTGAGCTGGGAGCGAACTGACCTCATTGT
>OY759273.1:5536536-5624036 GCA_963662155.1 Lamellibrachia columna
ACCAAGTACTTTAACCGTGAACATAATATAACTGCATCACAACACTAAATAACTTGATAACACATTCTACTTTACAATAGCAGAACAACTACTAACATAGCACTACAATTAAGAAAACAGCACTTGACATTTTCATCACTCAAGTGTATACTCATCAATGTTCCTATGTCATCAAGTGTTCATTTGGACACAGCATATTCCGTGTATCTACTGGGTAATTTGGATTTGTTGATTCTCTGCGATCTTCTCGGTGTAGTTTGTGGTACCGCAATCGGTATCTCTTTCTGGTTACCTTGTTGTTGTTGTTGCTGCTGCTGCTGCTGCTGCTGCTGTTGTTGTTGTTGTTGTTGTTGTTGTTGTTGTTGTTGTTGTTGTTGTTGTTGTTGTTCAACCTGCGTGGTGGGCTGAATAAGCTCAACTGGAGCGACTGGAGAACCATCATGAGATAGTGTAGCCATCATGAGATAGTGTAACCATCATGAGATAGTGTAACCATCATGAGATAGTGTAACCATAGACTGATCAGCTAACACATGAAATGGTGTTTCATGCGTCTTCCTTAGATGTACACGGTTCCGCCTGTACACTGTTCCATCACTATCATTAACCTCATATGATCTCTCATCCAGTCTTCCTAGCACTTTCGCTTTCTTCCACTACTTGACTCCAAGCTTGAACGGTTTCATTCTGACAGTGTCACCTTGGTGTAGATTTGGGAGGTCTTTGGCAGACCTGTTACAGTACTTGGCTTGACGGTGTTCCATCTTTTTCAGCATGTCTCTTTCCAGTTGCAGTACAGTCGATCACGACTCGAGGAGGCTTTGAGCTGTTGGAATGACGGTTTTCGTCCGCCTATCAAGTAGCCTCTGAGCAGGGCTGCTATCCATTCCTTGAGTCGGGGTATTGCGGATGTTCAGCAACGCCAAGTACTGGTCCTCACCAGCTTTTCGTGCTTTCTTTATCATCTTCTTTGCAGCTTTCACTGAAGATTCCACTTTACCGTTTGAGGGAATGTGGTGTGGAGAAATTGTCAAATGTTCGAAACCCAATGTTCTACTGAAATTAGCAAACTCATCTGATATCAGCTGGGGACAGTTGTCACTAATGACAGTGTCGGGAATGCCCATTCTAGCAAAGTGAGCTTTGAGTTTGGTAATTACCGCCTTGGAGCCGGTGGTTGCAAGGCAATCAATCTCCCAAAAATTTGATCTATTGTCAGTGGTGACTGGGTAATCCTTTTCGTGATAGGAGAACAGGTCGATACCGACCTTCTGCCATGGTCGATCAGGCACATGGCTCATTAAAGTTTCCTTGGTCTGAGAACGTTCGAACTCACGACAGGTTTCACATGTTTGGATGTATTCTTTGATTTCTCCGTTCATGCCAGGCCAGTACACTACTTCTCAAGCTCTTCTTAAACATCCTTCAACGCCAACATGGTCTAGGCGAATGTCCTTCTTGATCTGTGACCTCATTGTGTGCGGATTCACGAGCCTTTCACCCCGGAATACCAAGCCATCTGCGACAGCCAACTCATCTCTGAAGTTGTAGTAGGGTACAGCCATGCTGTTTGACAGATTTCAGCACTTGCAGCGTGGAGTCTTGCTCAGTTGCATTACGAATATTTTTAATAGCATCCTCTCTCATGGGTAGATAGTTCACAGTGTTGATAGCTTCGAATTCAGTGTTAGGTTGTTACTTTCCAGCAGGTAGGAAGGCACGTGACAGGGTGTCAGCAAGAGACATCTTCTTGCCTTCCAAGTACTTGACATCAATGTCGTATACTAGAGCACGTAGCAGCATGCCTTGTAGACGCTTGGTGCTCTGTCTAGAGGTGTCTTGGTTATAGCCTCAAGTGGCTCATGATAACTGTAGACGAGGATGGGACGACCATAGGTAAACTGATACCACTTCTCAAGAGCAAAAACGACTGCCAGCATATCTTTCTCTATAATGGCATACATGGTTTCCGCGTCAGTCAAAGCATGACTGGCATAGGCGATTGGTCTGCCATCCTGGAGTAGAGCACTTCCCAGGCCATAGTTGCTAGCATCACACTGAATGACCAGTTGCTTACTCGGGTCAAAGTAAACCAGAGTGGGTGCCTCAGCCCGGAGTTGTTTGAGTCTTGTGAAGGCTTGCTCCTGCGTATCACTCCACACCCAGTCAACATCATGCTGAGCAAGAGCAGCAATGGGACGGAAGACATCAGTTAGCTTAGGTAGATATCTCGATAGGTAGTTTACAGTGCCTCTAAGTCTCTCTACAGCTTCCTTGTCACCAGGTCTCTCCATCTTCAGAATAGCTTCGACCTTGGACGGGTCGGGTTTCAGACCATCAGCTGTGACCACATGGCCTAGGAACGGGATTTCACCGACACTGAAGCGACACTTCTCAATATTGAATTTGATCCCATACTTCATACATATTTGGAGAAGCCTCTGGACTTTGATGCAGAGATCAGAGTCATCAGATCCATGGATGTTGATGGATCGTCAGCAACACAGTGCACGTTATCCAGCCCTTCAAGTGCTTGTTGCAGACGCTACTGGAAAATGTCACTGGTGACTTTCAAGCCGAAAGGTAGTCGACGCCAACGATGACGTCCAAACGGTGTTGCGAATGTGGTTAGCAGGCTTGATTCATCATCCAGTTCGCAGTGTAGATAGCCTTGCTGCATGTCACATACAGCAAACGTCTTGGAGTACAGTACACAAGCTTGGGTAGAATGTCATCTAGCACAGGCAGCCTGTAGTGTTCACGTTTTAGAGCCAGGTTGAGAGGTCTGGGATCAATGTAGATCCTTACAGCCCCTGAGCGCTTCTTAGCCACAGACATTTGGTTCACCTAGTCAGTGGGTTGATCCACCTTGACTATAACACCAGTGTGTTCTAGTCGGTCTAGCTCATCTTTCACGGAACAGTTATGTGATTCTGGTAGGGTACGAGGTGGTCTTACAACCGGTTCAGCATTTGGTTCCAAAGTGAGATGGATTTTGCCACCAGGAAGGGATCCAAGTTTACCATCAAACACGTCAGGATAGTCTTTAACACTAAGAGTATGAGTAGTTCTAGATTCAGATACTGCAGATACCATTTCAAAGTTCTCATAGTTCACTGTGATGAGCATCATGCGTTCAGCAGCCTTACGACTGAGTACTGGAGTAAGTTCGTCACCGTCCACTATGACATAGTCCACGTTGAACATGTCTCCAGTAGCAGGAATCACAGTTTTAGCACGGCACTTGCTAAGAGCTTCGGTCTTCATATTGTTCCACATCTTTAGAGTGACGGATTCTGGACGGATATCCTTATCCTCCACACAATTCTTGGGTAGTATATTGACAGTGGACCGACAGTCAATTTGCATTTCCACGGACTGTTTTCTGATCAGCATGTGACAGAAGATGAGGCCATGATCATCCGAGCTGAGTGTGTGGACATCAGCAGTTACTGAACTAATGTCGCCATAATTAGTAGATGAGCTGTCGGAGTCACAGTCATTCTGTACACCATGTACAGTCTTGGAGCATTGTGTGGAACCTCGGAAATGATTGCGGCCCTTGCATGCATTGCAAGTTTTACCTCCTGCAGGGCAGAGTTCCTTTTTCATGATATGTGATTTATTGCAGAATTTACATTTTCTTGCACAACCTTGCTGACCCAAGGTCTTGTCACGATTGTTGCTTTCCGCTCTCCTCCGTGGTGTGCGACAGAGGTCGATGCATGAAGTAAGAGTCAGAGCCGCCTCTTGAAGCAGACGTTTCCTTGTGGCATTGTCAGTAATGCCAAGCACGATGCGGTCTCTCAGTAGACTGTCTCGCGTGCAGTCACAAAAGTTGCAAGCCTTTGATATGGTGCGTAGTGCAGCAACGTAATCTTCAACATATTCAGTAGCACCTTGGTTGCGGTTGTTGAACACGTAGCGCTCATGTGTCTCATTAGTCGTTCCCACAAAATGAGCATCGAAACCAGCAATGACATCATTCAGTGTATCCGGATCAAGAAAGCACATGCCATTGTACAGTGTCAGCGCTTCTGGACCAATGGCGTGCAGGAATAATGCACGCTGATATTCTTCAGTTTGAGTGTTTAACTTTGCAACAATAGTGTAATTCTGCCACATCTGTTTGAACAGTTTCCATTCATCAGCACCTCATCTGGTGTTAAGTGGTGCTGGCGGATTAACCCTGGCATGTAAAGCAGCATTTTGAACGTTTTAGCGTGCCATTTTTTTGCGTCAGTGCGTAGCGTGTTCACGAACTTGAGCCACACCACGGTTCATAGCAGCACCCACAGGAATAACACCGGCATCTCTTCAGCAGTAGAAATAGTCAAAACAGTGTACCGTCCGACTTTCAGTTGCGCGTTTAAACACGGTCACTTACCGTTAAACTCGTTCAGTCTCAAAGCCAATGGAAAGGCCCACGACACATGGCGCGCTTAGATCGAGCACCGCCACTAACAGTTCGACGCAGTCTCGAGAGGCACTGGTTCGACTGTTTGTTCCCTGTGGCCACCATGTGATGTGAGGTTGTTTACGTGCCTCATAATGTACAAACTCAGTCAAATACATTTAGCTACAGGCTAACGTGCCATTAGTTTTATAAGCGGAAATTGAACAACGCAGGGAGCGGCTTCTTATTTCTACTTAACAGGGAGCGCAAATTGTTAGATATTGTTACAGTGTCGACGTTTAGTTCAGTATATCCTAGCATGTTATGAAGAAAAAAAATCAACTGACTCGCTAACCGCCCCAACTACCTTAAGTGACTTGCAAGGTCGACACAACTCGTATTACATGACACGACAGATGTCGACACTTGCTGATCTGACGTTGATATGTGCCTCCATCTACTGGTGAAAGAGATATAACGCGAGCGAAGTAGGCCCAACTGTTCGCACAAACAAATCAATACCAAACACCCAACAATTGATCGATCGAGGCCATAATTCATAATGACAAATATCATACTGATGTTCAGCTCCAGCTGGGTCATTTTAATAGTATGAAATAACATTTTAGATTTTACCAACACAATTCATAGTAGTTTCAGGCTGGGCGCTTCCCATGGATTAAGCTGTGCACAGTTATATAATTTTAATAACAACCCATGGTCTAATAAAAAGTAAGTTTAATTGTTGGGATTATTCAATCTGCATTATTCATTTCAAATAATCGAATTGGCATGCATTGTTTCGTTTCTTCTATTCCGATTCGGCTTTTTAGAAGCCGCATCGCGCACGTGTGTAATACGTCATCGATTTCCGTTGTTTAATAGTATCCAAGGAATGGGGGATACTCCGCGGGAGTAATCGTCGGTCGAAAGTAAGATAAGACTCATGTGCCTCAGATGACAAACTTGTATCATGTCGATCATGACGGAATACGGAGGAAGGCCCGAGGATGTCGGTCAAATCCTCGTAAAGGTAAATCAAAGGCAGATAGTTAGCAGTGTAGTTTGTTGGGCAGGGTTGTTTTCGTGGCACACTGCAGACTGCAGAGTACTTACACAGTACACGCAGTTATCAACTTTTGGATAATTTTTTTAATGGCAGTTTAACTATAAAATAGGAATCATGATGCCCATATCTTATTAAACTTACTAAAAGTGAATGATATGCTAGCCCTTCAAAAATAAAAATTTTATTATAAAATTATACATAATAAATTACCTACATACCTACAACGTTGTCATTGGCAGATAACAACAAACTCCAAGATACATGGTCATAATACACGCAACCAAAATAAAATTCACATTTATGGTACAAAGCATACTTTTGCAAAACAATGTCTTAAATGCAGTTTACCAAATTCAATCAACAATACCTCTCAAAGTGTGAAAAACAAACTTTATACACACAGTTTACATGGTTTCATAAATTATGCAAAGTATCATATCATTCAGAATTATAAAAACATGTGCACAATCATCGACTGTTATACCTGTACATACATGCGCAATCAACTCCAATGATGTTAGCTACACTCAAACACTATAAATACATTTTCACTTTCTCACCTCACTACCTGCTATGACATACACCACAGCAACATAATAAAACAACAATCCAGGTTTTCATTGACGGTGGACTTTACTTTACTACATTTTAATGTTGATAACTTTATATCTATATTCTTTGCTTTCCTGAGAAACTAAAATAAAAGAATACGACGGGTGGTTCCTACGGTAGCGACTTTGTTTTTGTGGGAGTCTCCATGATCGTCTCTGTATACAGTAATATTTTATTACGTACAGTTATATGATATATTATTATTATTTAATGCGTGTACATTTTGGATCTAATAAATTACTCACTTACTTACTTACTTACTTCTGCATATCATGGTCATGTAAAATCTTACGTTAATTGACTATGGTCATACACTGTCCCACACCAACCAATCGCCCAGGACCCTACCAGAATGGAACAGTCTTCCTCAAGAAGTCACCACAGCTCCTACTGCTGGCTCTTTTGAGACCAGGGTCTGCTCTTTTCTCAACCTCTAACTTGTATTAACGAAAAGCAGGTAAGTGAAGGCTGGAGCTGTGCCGGCCAGGTCATGCCCCGGGGACCGCTATGGTCGGGGTCCTGCCCTGGGGGCCGCTATGGTCAGGGTCCTGCCCCGGAGGCCGCTACGGTCGGGGTCCTGCCCCGGGGTCTGCTACGGTCGGGGTCCTGCCCCGGGGGCCGCTATGGTCGGGGTCCTGCCCCAGGGGCCGCTATGGTAACCAGATTGGTCTGGCCGGATACCCCAAGTAGTTAATACATTTGTTCACTTCCCCCTGTTTAGCTTAATTTATCTTTTCTCCCCTGCATAGTTCTTTATCATGTTGATATGCACCGCAACCCCCCAAAATGCAGCAACATCTCCAAGCAGATTCTGCTTAATGGGTGGTGGCTGCTTAACATAAAGAAGAAGTTATTTAGGCAGCGATTTTAAAACTGCAAGACCAAAATATTAGATAATGGAGAAAGTGTGGATGCAATATACATGGATTTTAGGAAGGCTTTTGACTTGGTACCACACCAGAGGATGCTTGCTACATTAAAAGGATATGGAATTAAGGGAAAACTTCTGAAATGGATTGAAGCATTTCTCACCTGTCACCAACACCGTGTATTAGTCAATGGAGCAACATCGTCGTGGTCGGAAGTAGTGAGTGGGGTACCACAGGGCAGTGTCCTCGGACCTGTTCTTTGTATATTGTATATCAATGATATAACTATAATGTTGTAACATGTGACACAAAGATTTTTGCAGATGATACAAAAATATATCGCAAAATTTCAATGAGATAAGATTGTTTAAATCTGCAGAAAGACCTACTCTTGAGTGCTGAATAAGTGTCCCTATACATGTATTTATTTGATGAAAAATGCCACCGTAAACGTGCCTTATTTGGCACTATACTATTATTAAATGTAAACATTTGTGCCAGCCTAAATTCTCCGATAATCATGACAAATTATGCAGGGTATAATTTTTAGGAGGGCAATCGCTCTCACTCCCTATTGCTAGCACAAATCAATCATCCATGGAGCATGTAGCTCCCTCTGACAGCTAAGTTTTCATCCTTTTGAACAACAGTCGTGAATTTAGTAGGATCTCGTGCTTCCGAGGATCCATGATTTTGATCGCAAAGCATTAAACCGTTAGATTTTCATGATGAGATGAATCGGCCAGAATCCTTTGTTCTCGGAAGCTCGACGTGGTATATTATTTGTTAAAACGCCATTATAAACCGTTAGATTTTCATGATGAGATGAATTGGTCAGAATCCTTAGTTCTCGGAAGCTCGACGTGGTATATTATTTGTTCAAACGCCATTATAACTTTGTAAACCGACCGTAAATGGCCTCAAACTGGTCGTAAATGGCTGGCGGCCGTTTCTCCTGAAACGGGCTTGCATATTCAATAAAATTTTAATGTCCATTTAAAAGTGGAAAATTCCCCGGTTTTTCGCAGGTATAAAATGTGGTTACCATATCTGCGGTAACGCGAATATGCACACAGTTTATGCATATTCGGCAGAAAAAAATATACATGGCGATCTGCATATTTTTCTAGGGACGCCTTGGCTTCACGTTGAGTAAAAAATTGCTTCGCCGCTAAAAAAACCAAATATACTAGTGACCTTTTTGCCCTGTACTATTATTTGTTTTGAACAATTTGCCCCCCCCCTCCATACTGTTATTCGGCACTATACTATTATTAAATTTGACCGATTTGCCACCCTATACTGTTATTTGGCCTATACGTTTATTTGGCACTCGAGAGTAGACGGATTACAGGACTGGGCTGAGAACTGGCAGTTAAACTTTCACAGATAAATGCAAAGTTCTAAGAATTGGACACGGGTACCCAGAATTTACCTATACTTTGACAACAACAAGTGCAAATCCTCTGGAGTGTAGCCACGTAGAGAAAGACCTGGGCATCCAAGTTGATGATCAGTTAAAATTTATGCAACAGGTGCAATAGGCAGTGTCAAATACAAATAGACTGCTGGGTGTGATACGCCATACTTATCAATACCTAAATAAGACAACCTTTCTTCATCTATATAAGGGACTTGTCCATCCTACTTTGGAATACGGTGTGGTAGTCTGGTCACCACAGTATCAGTATGATATTGATGTTGTCCAGAGAAGAGCTACACGGATGGTCACAGTACTTAAGACAATTAGATTATGAATCTAGACTAAAGTTGTTAAATTTACCAACACTGACCTATCATCAATTACGAGGAAATGTTATCAATGTATATAAATACTTGCATGGCATTTTTACCTTATTACGCAATATGTTTAATCATGACTTATATGAAGACTCGCAGGGTCATTCACTAAAGCTGTTCAAAGACCAGAGTAAACGGGAAGTAACGGGCATTCTTTAGCCAGTCAGTCGTTAATCGATGGAATTCACTTCTGGATACCAACGTCACAGCACCATCAATAAATACATTTAAAAATCAACTTGACAAATACTGGCTAAACCAGACAGTCAAATGGGCAATTCCACGGTAACAGAATTACAATTTACAGCATTTTTTGGCATATATTTTCAAGACCAGCATATGCCTAGAAAGGAAAGTTAAATATTATATGGAAATACAAATCCTACCCTAGAGTTGTATATATTGAAAAATCTAACAAATGGATGAAATTATGAACAATTTATTTCGGTAACGGAATGACACAGAAATAATCAACGTAAATTTTTAACAAATGTCATGATAGTTCGTCTGAATCTGAATCAACCAATTGATGCTGCTAGCTGACATTACTATAATTATAGACATGGCTAGTGACTATGTATTGGACAGAAGTTTGGTCATGATATGTGCACTGTTTGTTTAAACTTAATATGTTTTGCTTGGTAATGGAATTACATGTCTGATTATTTTGGAAAAAAACATAAAATAAAAATTGGTACATGTCTTTACTCTTCTGCATGTTTACTGGGAACTGTATCATCATATTCTAATGCTACTCTAATGTCATATGTGCAATATGCAGACAGCTAAATTATGTGTTTCATGTCTCATTGCATGAGCTTCCTTCAGTGTTGTCAAAAGATACAGCATCTGGAGCATGGTCTTCTCTTCACCAGGTTTTATCACAATCGCAACATCCTTTTCACCAGGGCATATCCATGAAGTTGTCAAGTAGAACAAGTCCAGAATCAGTTGCAAGAGCGGCAATTACAGCAGTCCATTTCCTTGGTGAATTTGGTAAAAATGATACCACCTTCTTCTTAGCCTTTCCAAGTGACTGTGGTGATTTGAGAGCCACAAGGTTTTGCACTTCGATTTGGACAGCATTTTGTCTGTTCTTTTGCCAGGTGTTTTCTCACTCTTTCCCTGTTTCTCACTCTTTCATCTTCTTTCTTTATTTCACTCAGGACTATCTTCTGTGCCACTTTCCTCTCGTGATCTCTTCACCATTTCATATTTCTCTTCATTTGACTTTAACTTGGCATTGTAGTGTTGCATCTTCTCTTTGGCTGCGAGGGACATGGTTGCTGTAAAATATTAAAAAAGTAAGAAATCACAATTAGGTGGATTGATAGTTATATTTTTCATTTTCATCATACAGTAACAAAACTACATAATGATTGTGATACATATGAAAAGCTAGCAAATACAAGGTAACAACTTAGTTATCTAGTAATCAAACAATTATATAATAGTTCTGTAAACAATTACTGGATGTTGTGAGATTTAAATTCAGGTTGTCATCTCTTGGACTCAGTTTGATATGGACCCTTCTGGAAACAGGAAGACTGCAGCTGCCCTCTGTTACATTGTTGTTAAATTAACCAAGACATTGTCTTATTGTCAGTGCTGACCTCTATTGCAAAAATAGGACTTGGTTTCCATTCCTCGAATCCTACACTACAAGAGAAAACGCCATGTAATTCCGTTACTGTAATTCCATTACCAAAATGTAATTCCATTACCAGGTTTTACACAAGATTAGAGAAGATACGTTAAAAGTGAGTGATCTAACATTTTACTGTGTGTATCTAATAAGATAATTTCAAGTAACTTTTAATTTCAATCAATAGTTCTCAGGAAAACTGTTATGACTTTTTTGGTAACAGAATGAGAGACAGATTGATATGAAAGGTGAACAGTTTGCTTGGAAAAGGCATACAATAGTAGCAGTCACGAATAGCATGGTACAGATCAGATACCAAAATGTAAATTTGGTCCAAATTAAGGGGTATGACACCACTATATGAGGGAGCAGGTAGTCATTTTGCACTAAAACAGTCATCAGTGATATTTGTTATGTGACTCAGGGCATTGGTAACATTGTGTGACAAATTTCATAGCCACTGGAAGCATTGTGTAGATCAGCATTTTCAAATCTGGCTGCAACGGGTATCTATCTGGTCATGTGATACCCCTTTATGGTGGCGTATCCAAATCAAGCCGTTCGCCTTGTATCTCATCAACTAGAAGCATGAAAGCACTCACATAAACAATGAAATCTGACAAGTCTGACACATTGGAATTTACCAGAAATCCTGTTAAATGTGACAAATTGTAAATTTTCTGACAAAATTAACACAGTGTTTGTTTAAAAATCAAGCAGTTATATAAATATTGAAGTCTGAAAATAAACTCATTGGTATATTAAAAAAGACAGTAAGCTGGCTTCATTTGGTTTGCAATGCTTTAGAAACCTAATCTAGTGTACATGATCTATTATATCAAGTGTCAAAGTCGACCTATAATTAAATTATGTGACAGTCTTTTTCTGTCAAGGCATGTGGCCCACGAGATGACCTCTGTAATGTGTCACTCGCACGTGCATTTAATATCCAGTCCCTCCATATCTGTAATCAAGTAAAAAGTTGATATGGCAGTCATTTCCTGATACAGTAGATGAACGACATTACATTACGTAGCTAATATTATGCAATACTTTGGCAAACCTACTCGCATTCCACCATAAAATCAACAGCATTACCTCTCTCTCTCTCTCTCTCTCTCTCTCTCTCTCTCTCTCTCTCTCTCTCTCTCTCTCTCTCTCTCTCTCTCTCTCTCTCTCTCTCTCTCTCTCTCTCTCTCTCTCTCTCTCTCTCTCTCTCTCTCTCTCTCTCTCTCTCTCTCTCTCTCTCTCTCTCTCTCTCTCTCTCTCTCTCTCTCTCTCTCTCTCTCTCTCTCTCTCTCTCTCTCTCTCTCTCTCGCAAAGATTTATCATAATGCCATAATATATAATGCTTTGCAGAATAGCAGATATGCACTAACATCTGTCAATATTGAATAATGTTCACATTTAATATATCGGAACTTTATTATTATATGTTAAGTCATAGCATGCCATGATCAATCTCTAGACTGTGACTAGACTGTTTTATATCGTGATATCTGATTGTGTTCATGCATTAAACGGTGACCATTATTATTCTGTGCAGTAATGGACCCATGTCCGCTGAGATTAAATGAGACGCTAGAGGCGGGGATTAAATGGTGCTTATAGTCAGACATTGAATGCACCTCACCAGTCTATTCAGTAGAAATCCTCAGTGTATATTGTGTGCAGGATTATATTGGATGTGAGTCAATGTCATGTCTGGTCAATGCGCTATACACTGCACACTCTACGGTGCTTCAAACAGGGAAACCGGCACTGCACTACTGGACTTGGCGATCGATGAGTGGCTACTCGACGACAGACTACAAATTTAGGGGCTGATCACAACTTTCGACATTTACCTATGGACATAGGACATACAATTTAATAACCATCAGAATATGCTTAAAAACACTTATCTCTGATAATTGTGTTAAACCTTTGTGTTTTTCTAACAGCTCCGTGGTGTCCTGTTGATTTAATTGTTTTTCTAACAGCTCCGTGGTGTCCTGTTGATTTAATTGTTTTTCTAACAGCTCCATGGTGTCCTGTTGATTTAATTATTTTTCTAACAGCTCCGTGGTGTCCTGTTGATTTAATTGTTTTTCTAACAGCTCTGTGGTGTCCTGTTGATCTAATTGTTTTTCTAACAGCTCCGTGGTGTCCTGTTGATTTAGTTGTTTTTCTAACAGCTCCGTGGTGTCCTGTTGATTTAGTTGTTTTTCTAACAGCTCCGTGGTGTCATGTTGATTTAATTGTATTTCTAACAGCTCCGTGGTGTCCTGTTGATTTAATTGTTTTTCTAACAGCTCCGTGGTGTCCTGTTGATTTAATTGTTTTTTACGAAGTCACGAATTTCCAAGATGTCTGTATTACAGCACCGCGCGGTGAACAGTTACACAATTTACAACAACAGTACCCTAGTTCCATAACAGTTCACTGTGTGGCACTGCATGATGCAACAGTGGTCATATTTCGCATGTGACCAACATTTTGGTATGTGACCCACATCATGTGTGGCTGTAAATGAGGTTTTTACTTATGACAAACAATTTTGAAGAAAGTTGGTATTTATGTAAATATTTAGTACACCATCCTCCGGGTCCTTAGTACGCTATGTACGAATATAGGTAAATGTCAACAATTGTGAAAGACCCCTTAGGTTGACAACAAACACGAGAAAAAACATATACTACGTGATGGAAATGCATGTTTTAATAGAAGATCATTCTTTTTACAATAATTTTTTATGTGCACAATATCATGTTGTGATGAAAATCACATTTTGTTATCATTCAATGCAAGAAATAACATTTTACTGCATAAACTAATGATAGTGATATCTTGGTCATTATATGAAGCCATTAGTCCAAGGTTTTACCATTCCTTTTAATTGTTGAATAAAATAAATACACACCAGGGTTCATAAACTGTGCAGTGTGCATCTGTCGGGCACCATACGGGAATTTCATGAATGTAGATTGGGTAAAGTGTCACTTCTATACATTCATGTGTGGGTGCTCTCATTAACACGACAGTTCATTTCTTTACATGTTTCCTGTAAAAAAAGCTTTACCTGACATACCTGCTGTGTCTGAGTTAGAGTCAAACAGGGAGACTCAGGCTGAATGTTCCCACGGATCAGGGAATCCTAGGTAGGGAACAAATGTCTTGTGTGAAAGAACTGGGCTCCAAGATGCGTTGAATGTTGCAGGAAAGTTGTAAAATGTTATTCTTGACAAAACGACATGGAAGAAGTTAAAATAATAGTTTCAAGCAATTGTATTTGAAGCACGGCTGTGTACGTGTTAAAGAAGCTGATGTTTCGTTTCATTGAAAGAGTTTGCCTACAAATCAGATTCTGTCATCATACATCAGGAATCTTTCCATCACTGACATGCATGTGCATATGCTGCTAACCCGCTAAGTACTAGAAATTGAAGCCAATGGACTTCAGAAGTATCACAGTCTGTACAAATGTGTCCTTGTCCCTGTTCATAGCTATTTTGTTCAGTCAAAATCAAATATGTCCTAGTCCCTGTTCATAACTATTTTGTTCAGTCAAAATTAAATGTGTCCTTGTCCTTGTTCATAACTATTTTGCTCAGTCAAAATCAAATGTGTCCTTTACCCTGTTCATAACTATTTTGTTCAATCAACATCAAATGTGTCCTTGTCCTTGTTCATAACTATTTTGTTCAGTCAAAACCAAATGTGTCCTTGTCCCTGTTCATAACTATTTTGTTCAGTCAAAATCAAATGTGTCCTTGTCCTTGTTCATAACTATTTTGCTCAGTCAAAATCAAATGTGCCCTTTACCCTGTTCATAACTATTTTGTTCAATCAAGATCAAATGTGTCCTTGTCCTTGTTCATAACTATTTTGTTCAGTCAAAACCAAATGTGTCCTTGTCCCTGTTCATAACTATTTTGTTCAGTCAAAACCAAATGTGTCCTTGTCCCTGTTCATAACTATTTTGCTAAGTCAAAATCAAATGTGTCCTTGTCCCTGTTCATAACTATTTTGTTCAGTCAAAATAACTGCCACTTTATTCGTATGTTATGAACGCGGAAGTGAAATAGCGATATGTCCCCACTTGCAGGTGCAGCAAGACTTACTGAGTCTGAAGGAGAAGTTGATGTCGCAGAAGAATGGGGTCAATGACACGAGAGGTCAAGGACAGTTCGACATCTCTGCCCTTGAGAATGCCATCAAAACAACCGAGGACGGCATCAAAGTGAGTGTGTCACTCATTGTAGTTGTGCCAATGTTTCATGTTTGGTACCGAAATGGATAATTTTTAATACACATGTAAATCCCATTGTTGGTGATTCTGAACAAAATAGTTGATTGAAAAGCTAAACACTAGCAGGATTTTTAACAACTTATTTTAATGATACTTTTTGACCTTTTTTCGTTATAATTACACCCATGTGACATTTTCACAGATTAATACAAAAAGACATATACTGGCTAGCAAAGATAACTTTTTTCTGTAGTCAATAAGTTTTACAATTTTCTTGTCATATAAGAAACACAATTAACTATATCTCTCCTTATAGATTCATATCAGTCCGGTTTATGTCAGTTATGTGAATTCAGTTTGTACTACCAGTTGCTGTTTCTTGGATTTGACATACAGTGCATGCACCCACGTACGTACACATACATACGTGTGCACATACGTATGTGTACTCAAACATACATGTGCGCATACATACACGTATGTATGCGCACATACATACGTGTGCGCATACATACGTGTGCGCATACATACGTGTGCGCATACATACGTGTGCACATACATACGTGTGTGCATAAATATGTGTGTGCTTACATACGTGTGCGCATACATACGTGTGCGCGTACATACGTGTGCGCATACATACGTGTGCGCATACATACATGTGCGCATACATACGTGTGCGCATACATACGTGTGCGCATACATATATGCATGCGCCTTGTGGCCTGACATTTCACTTCGCATTACTGAAAATATGGAGTTAGATGTGATTGAAATTATGAGTGGGTTGCTTTTATGCAATAATTACAGTGTGGTTTAATATTTTCTACAGGAGATTGAAGTATTTGTGTCAGAGTGAACAGGTCTGTCGGGAGCAATTGTGAAAGAATTTAGGGTCCAATGCAGTGTGTATGAATGGTCATTTTCACTTGTTTCTGAGATACTTTGTGCTCTGAGATAACTTAACTCTGACTTAACTCTAACTTAACTCTAGCCAACTACAGTATATTATACATTGACATAGTTGGTTTCCACTGACCATGGTTATAGTTGGTTTCCACTGACCATGGTTATCTTCACAGTATTTATGTACATTCTAAGTCCACATCTTTTCTTATTTTCTTTCAACATACCCCTGTTCTATGATGTTTTGAAATAGTTCAGTCGTGTTTCCCACAATGTGTGTGTCATTAGCTTATTTCATTTCATTTATGTTAATGCCTCAAGTGACAATGACTTCTTCATCTGTTTCTCTGCATATGCCTTCTATTCTCTGTAAAGGTTGAAAAGACATTAACAAACAGACAATGGAATAACAAGTGAACAGTTAGTTTACATAGGGTAAGAAGATGGCTGCAGACCAGTATTTTTTCCATTAAACCATACAAATTTTCATGTTTTTTTACTATTATTAAAATGGCCTCATGATTGAGAAAGATTTCTTTATATCTGGAACTTAATCTTGGCTGTAGTGTTGTTGCCAAAACGATGCCTAACTTTTCACTGAGCCTGCTGTGATCATACCTAGTTAGGGCAGGAAATGTGTCAGATAAGGCCACACACAAAGTCGACTTAAATGAGATCCTCGTTTACACTGCTGATTGGAAAGAAGTGAACTGGAGAGAAAAGAAGCTTACTTAAAACTCCATCCACAATTCAATTAGCCATTCATGAATCAGGTTCTTTGATGTTCAGATCTGTAGTGCGTGAATAGTTTAAGTAATGTGTAGTGTGTGAATAGTTTAAGTAATATGTGTTGTGTGAATAGTTTAAGTAATGTGCCCAGTTGTTTTAATAAAAGAGTGCGTACATTTATTTAAAATATCAAAAGAATTTACCTTGATCATTGGACTGGGTAACTTGTAAAAGTGGGAACAACCCTGTGTCATACAGAGGTGAAACCCCTTTTTAAAATTTTTACCAGACCCAGTCAAAAATAATTTAATAGTTTGCCCATTGATTTCTTCAGAATTAAATAACACATTTGCGTAAATGAGTTAGCATGTTGCAGTGGATATTAGCATAGGTAGGTTTGTTTTTTGCAAAATGGTTATGAAACAAAATGAGAGAGAAAATTTAGGAAAGAACTTTAAACTTTCTGGAATTTCAACCACTCAGGTTGACTCGTGTTACATAGCCAGATGGCACCACTAGTGATATCATCTAATGACATTTACGTTCAGGGTAATATTCCGATGATTAAATGATGTGATGTAGTCATTATCAATGCATTATAAAAAGGAGTCTTTAGCAACCAAATGGTACTGCGTTAATCTTTTTATGATATTACTAGCAAAAGTTATGAATTTTTAACAGAACCCATTTAAATTGTTCCAAATTGTGTGTGTTGCAGAACTATTTGCCATATGTGGGTTAAGATAATCTAGGCTCAAAGCACGTGTGGCTTTAAATAAGGTTTTTACTTGCAACAAATGACGTTGAAGAAAGTTAGTGTTTATGTAAAAGTTGGGATGCAGCTTTAATTATGGGTCTGGCTTTAAATACAATATTTACGGTAATTTCGCTAAAATAGGCAGACTTTGCGTGTTTCAGGTTCGCACCGAGCAAGTTCTCGAACAGATCAACAATAGGGTGCTGACCTTGCCAACCCTTGATGGTGACCCACAGAAACAGGGTGCTATTGGCACGTTGGAGACAATCTGGGACTTTCATCCCGCTGGGAAAAATGAATCCGAGTTTTACGGGTCAGTCTTTAGCGACCAACATTGGTTGGCTTAACGTTGTATCACTGTCAGATTCTGATATTGGAATTTACCCTATTGGTTGATTCATTTGAATGGTTTCCTTTGTGGCTGTACATGGGTTAGAAATATGTATTTGGTACAAAGTGAATATTTCCTTTCAGGTTTGTTGATGTTCACATCTGTAGGGCGTGAATAGTTTAAGTAATATGTGCAGTCTGTTCTGCATATTTTTAATAAAATCGTAGAAGGAATTTATTTTAATCAATAGAACAGGTAACCTGTGAAAGTTGAATAACATAGTATATAGAGCCGGGCCACTATATAGTATATAGAGCTGGGCCACTATATAGCGCCAGGCCACTATATAGTATGTAGAGCTGGGCCACTTTTGTCTTTTTTTTGCAAAATATTGACTGGATGCACTAAAAAATAATATAACTGTTTGTCCAATGATTTCACTGAAACTGAATAACATATTTGCATAAGCAAGCTAACGTGTTGTAGTTGATACTAGATTGGTTCCATTTGTCCTGAAATGAAACAAGCAAACGAATTGAATTGATGAGAGACCTTTAATGTAATATTAGAATCACATTTTGAACGAACATTATTCATCTTTGCGTGATCTTGTCATCATTCTTCCAGGGATGTAGTGCAGCCCCCTAGTGGCCCACAGTTGGGGCGTCTTCCCCTGCACCGCACCCCACTACTGCCCAAGAGACAGGGCCAATATGCTGCAGTCACAGGCCCCTCCCCGGGGGAACAGGTAAAACAACATGTTTATTTGAAAAGCACCATTTATTGCCAGTGATTATGCTGTCTTCTTCAGTTTGCATATATCTTGTTCAGGGTGTCATCCAAATCTTGTTATGAAATCAATGTCTTTCATCAGCTATGCTTCCCGACGCTGTCACCATTCCAAAGACATCTGTCGTGTCCTTCTCCCATCTTTTCCGTGGCTTGCCTCTGCTCCTTTTCCTCCCAACATTCCCTCCAGTGTCGTCTCTTTTATCCAATGCCTCTTAACGTGATAAAAATATTTCAGTTTTTGGTGCCTGACAAAATGTTGCGATATTTGTAGTTCACTCAAAACCAATACATTGGTGCAGTGTGCTACCCAGGGTACGCACAGCATCTTGCAGCAGCACTTCATCTCAATGGCACCGATGTTCCATGCTTCGCTACCATATACTGACTAAGGAGTGCTTTGAGCAAAACTATAATTTGGATTTTTGGAAACTGCACATGTTACCATTTACCATTTACCCAGCACTAACATTTACCCAGCACTAACATTTACCCAGCACTAACATTTACCCAGCACTAACATTTACCCAGCACTAACATTTACCCAGCACTAACATTCAGCAAAGTTTATCCAGCACCAACATGCAGCAGAGGTTTTGTAAAATTCTACAATTCGGTTTTTTTAAATCAACATCATTTTTCTTGGAAACATGCCAGTTTCTGCCGTCCTGTACAGGCTTTGTAATGTCAGGTAAATATTTTATATTATATCTTGGTATGCCGCCTAAAAATAATCATAATAAAATGGCGAATGCATGTGTGTGGCGTGGTAGCATAAAAGGTAAAGGTATGCAGACCTGTTCCTTTACATTTCACCCTGGCAGTCCTGTTCCTTTACACTTCACCCCTGGCAGTCTTGTTCCTTTACATTTCACCCCTGGCAGTCCTGTTCTTTTATACTTCACCCCTGGCAGACCTGTTCCTTTACACTTCACCCTTGGCAGACATGTTCCTTTACACTTCACCCCTGGCAGTCCTGGTCCTTTACACTTCACCCCTGGCAGTCCTGTTCCTTTACGCTTCACCCCTGGCAGTCCTGTTCCTTTACACTTCACCCCTGGCAGTTGTGTTCCTTTACATTTCACCCCTGGCAGTCCTGTTCCTTTACACTTCACCACTGGCAGTCCTGTTCCTTTACACTTCACCACTGGCAGTCCTGTTCCTTTACACTTCAACCCTGGCAGTCCTGTTCCTTTACACTTCACCCCTGGCAGTCCTGGTCCTTTACACTTCACCCCTGGCAGTCCTGTTCCTTTACACTTCACCACTGGCAGTCCTGTTCCTTTACACTTCACCACTGGCAGTCCTGTTCCTTTACACTTCAACCCTGGCAGACCTGTTCCTTTACACTTCACCCCTGGCAGTCCTGGTCCTTTACACTTCACCCCTGGCAGTCCTGTTCCTTTATGCTTCACCCCTGGCAGTCCTGTTCCTTTACACTTCACCCCTGGCAGTTGTGTTCCTTTACATTTCACCCCTGGCAGTCCTGTTCCTTTACACTTCACCACTGGCAGTCCTGTTCCTTTACACTTCACCACTGGCAGTCCTGTTCCTTTACATTTCACCCCTGGCAGTCCTGTTCCTTTACATTTTACCCCTGGCAGACCTGTTCCTTTACACTTCACCCCTGGCAGTCCTGGTCCTTTACACTTCACCCCTGGCAAACCTGTTCCTTTACACTTCACCCTTGGCAGACATGTTCCTTTACATTTCACCCCTGGCAGTCCTGGTCCTTTACACTTCACCCCTGGCAGTCCTGTTCCTTTACACTTCACCCCTGGCAGTCCTGTTCCTTTACACTTCACCCTGGCAGTCCTGTTTCTTTACATTTAACCCCTGGCAGTCCTGTTTCTTTACATTTAACCCCTGGCAGTCCTGTTCCTTAACAATTCACCCATGGCAGTCCTGTTCCTTTACACTTCACCACTGGCAGACCTGTTCCTTTGCACTTCACCCCTGGCAGACCTGTTCCTTTACACTTCACCCTTGGCAGACATGTTCCTTTACATTTCACCCCTGGCAGTCCTGGTCCTTTACACTTCACCCCTGGCAGTCCTGTTCCTTTACACTTCACCCCTGGCAGTCCTGTTCCTTTACACTTCACCCTGGCAGTCCTGTTTCTTTACATTTAACCCCTGGCAGTCCTGTTTCTTTACATTTAACCCCTGGCAGTCCTGTTCCTTAACAATTCACCCCTGGCAGTCCTGTTCCTTTACACTTCACCCTTGGCAGTCCTGTTCCTTTACATTTCACCCCTAGCAGACCTGTTCCTTTAGATTAGATAGCTCTTTCAATAACCTAGGATGAACACCATCTGGTCCTATTAATTTACACACATTAAGGGTATCAAGTTTTTTAATCGTTTCCTCATCAATAGTAAATTCTTCCATGTTGTGCCTTAACTTCACTGGTGGAATATGAGGGATATCACCATCTGGCTCTATAGTAAAAACACTTGAAAAAAATGTCCTAAGACATCTGCCTTTTCCCTACCAGAATCTGTGAGTCTAGATTTTGGATCTTTAGGGTCTGTGTTCAGGTCTGCAACACCTTCCCGATTCTTGGTTTTGGAGTTCATATATTTCCATACTGCTTTTGGGTTTGTCTTAGCTTCTGTTGCTAGCTTCATCTCAAATTCCTTCTGTGTCCTCTTCGTTAATTTACGGTCTTGATTTCTAGCCCTACAATATTCAGTATAGTATTTTCCTTCTTTTGTCTCCATATAACGTTTCCATAAAGTGTGTTTTTTTATTTTCTTTACTGATTCCTTGTTTAGGGGTACTTTTCCTTTATGTCTGTTAATATTACTCACAAGTCGATGAGGTATGAATTCATCCTCTATCTTTTTAATATATTCTTTAAAAACTAACCATTGATGGTTTATAGTGCTCGTGCCAAGTATCTCGCCCCAGTCTGTGTGGTCTAGTTTCGTCTTCATACTATTATAATCCCCCTGGTCATAATAACATTTAAGTCGTGTATGGCTTGCTATTTCTGCATAGCACCTAAATGTAATGATGAGGACAGAGTGATCACTCTTACCAAGTGGGCTTTCGTACACTATATTATCTATCATACCTTTTTCATTGGTGAAAACTAAATCAAGAATGTTCGATTTATTTCCTAATGGTCCCCTTGTGGAGAGTGTGACTTGGAAGAGGAAATTATCTCAGTGTATAAATGAGTGCCTTGCTATAGAAATTGCAGCGTGGCTGTGTGCTTCCCAAAAAAGTTTAATTTGTTTAATAAATATTTAATTAGTTTAATAAACAGGTCTGCTAGGGGATGAAGTGTAAACGCTTTGATCTGTCCCAGACTGGTTGCCGTGCTGTATAAGAATGTTCTGTCTTTTATAGGTAAGGATTGATCGTATTATCATATTATCATTTATTCATTATTTTCCTTTCAGTTTAAGCAGCACCAGGTCAACCGAGCTATGTTCAATCCTTACAACCCAAAACACAGGGAAGTGTTGCACGATTCTTTTGGGGTCCAACTCCCACTGATCAATGAACGCAAGACACTCAAGGTGAGAGATGGTTATTATCTAATCATCTTTGACAAAATTTAACAAGACTGCCATCCGAAGCAAAGTCCCACATGTCAAGTGGACAAGGAAGCCACTGATTTATTGACAGTCCAACAATTCTTCATCTCTGTGTAACCCGCTCCTTTTGATATTGTTGTCAATTTTGTTTTTAAACATATTCATGCCGCCAGCATTTACACAATCTGTAGATAATTTGTTCAATCTGTATGTAGAAGTAAAATATACCATAGTATTGAAGTGTCTAACAGATTGTTGTTTGTTTAATTAATTTAATTAATTGTGATCAACTATTTGGATTTGTGGATTATCAAGCAGTTTTATGAGAAAAAATTAATGTCTGCATCCCGGTAGTTATACACACAGTGGTACAACTAGAACAAACATACACACATGCACTAACACACATGCACACATGCATAAACACACGCACACACACACAGACATGTACACAGTAACATAGTCACTACACACACAGGCACGTGCATGCATGCATGCATGCATGTGCCTGTGCACTCATGCATGCACACATCACTGACTGACTCCATGTTTTCTCCATTGCAGGGAGGCATACCACCCATGAAAGGGGTTACAACAGACACCCTGACAGTCCTGCCCATGGCCAATAAGATTGACCCCCAGGTAACCTTGGTTCCAACAGCTGTTCTGTTGTGTCCTCCTTGTCATGTTTGTGTAGTGAAATATTAGTCATTTGTTTTCAAATAAAAATTGTGTGAGCCCTGCCCAGTTGACATGTACTCTGTTGTTATAGGATCAGTTGACATGTACTCTGTTGTTACAGGATCAGTTGACATTTACTCTGTTGTTAAATGATCAGTTGACTTGTACTCTGTTGTTATAGGATCAGTTGACATGTACTCTGTTGCTATATGATCAGTTGACATGTACTCTGTTGTTATATGATCAGTTGACATGTACTCTGTTGTTATATGATAAGTTGACATGTACTCTGTTGTTATATGATCAGTTGACATGTACCCATATGATCAGGTTCGTTGTTGTTCATATCTTTAGTGTGTGAATAATTGTAAGTAATATGCACATTTGGTTTAATATAAGAGTGCATACTTGTATTAAAATCATTGAAAGAATTACGTTTGCCAAAATATAACTGGACCCAGTCAAAAATAATTTAACAACCATTAATCTTGATCTACAAAAAGCCACACGGACCCTGCATTAGCTGTTGCCAAACATTCGCTCTGATGATGGTGTGAGCGCTATGAGTGTCTTGACACCAGTGTTATATAAGACCACACATTATTATAAAAATTATATCACCAAGATTAATTTTAAAATTTACAAATGAGCTAGTGTTGTAGTAGATGCTAGATAGGTTTGATTTTTGGTGAAATAAATTCAAAACAAAGCAAGTGAAAAAATCAAATTGAGGAGGAACCTTTAAAACATCAGCTCCTTAACATCCCCCTTCCCTCTCCCAGTTGATGCCTCCGGCCATCACAGCGGGAGACGCCCAGAAGGGGATACTGAGTTTGGTGCAGCGTGGACTCATCCCACCGACTGCAAACATCACACTCGAGCCGTCACCTGTCTCACACAAGATGGCGCCACTGCACGATCCCCAGGACAAGGAGAAAGATCGGAACAAGATCGCTCCCTTTTCAGGTGTGTGGGACATGTGTGGATATATGTAGGGTCATTTTAAACAGGTGTGTTTTGAGGCGCAGTGGCTCAGTGGTTGGAACAGTGGACTCTCATTTAAGAGGACCTGGATTTGGATCAAGTTAATATCTACATTTTCAAGCTTACATTCTCTCACAGCTCCTCCGTATCCCGCCTCCTGGTGACGACACAAATACAGAACATTAACCTGTAAAAGGTATATTCTTATATGTGTGTGGGTGTGTGTATGCATGTGTGTGTGAACGAAAATGTAAGTTTTGAAATGGAAGCAAGAGCTAGGATTCGAAAGAGTGTTCTCTCAATTGAGAATCTAATGTTTTAACAATGATGCCACCACACCCCACGTCTCACAAAATTAACATGTTGTGTGACATTTCTTGCAGTTCAGCTTCCATTCACTTGGAATGAACTGCCCATCACTTTTACATCATCTGAAACTACAGCTACCACACAAAAAACTTTACATATTTAAAAAAAATTGTATTTCCACCTTAAATCTTGATGATGACTTTTACATGTGCTTGTTCATGATATCACACTTAATGATTCTGTTTTGAGGAGGATTTATATGCAATCGAAGTTGTATTATTAATACCCAAAAAAATTCTCGTAACTAGGTAGTTCATAAGTAACTGTAATGATAACAGTAGGTGCAGGAAGTGTTAGTTGAGCCACTGGGTTAGTTGAGCCACCCATGTTTCCCAGGAAACTACAACAGCGACAGTTACATGGTACCACCCAGTGATTGAACATGTTAATTGAACACGATTGACATACAATAGGTGCCATTTGTCACAACGGTAAAACACTTTGGTTAAACGTATGTGTTTTGAAACTTTTGGTGATTGTGATTAATATCTGTTGGTGTGTAAACTATCAATGCATGTGACCAGAAATTTTCTATGAATGTACAAATGGTTTAACTATGCACATGGAAGAAAATTATTTACATCACTATGCACAGCAATGAGTAGTTAAGTAAAAAAAAGTTGAATTGTCGAAACTGGGCTAGTTGAGCCTCCCAAGGCCCAAGGGAGGGTTCGTTGAGCCACCCAAGGCCCAAGGGAGGGTTCGTTGAGCAGCGCCTAAAGAATGAAGACGAGTGTTCTTTACCCCAAAATACATCAAGGCATTAATTTTCCCAAACAATTGGGACATCGGATAGCTACAAGGCAACGTATTAGCATTTAGTTGCACTGGCTGTGATTGGTCTATAAATCTATGTTAATTAAGAGTGCTAATTTATTAAGTGTGTAGACTTGTCAGAGATATGTTCTACCCATTGGGTAGATGTGTTGGTTGATTTGTTATCAAATATAAGTACAAGCCCTATGTAAGTTATACAAACAAACATTTTCCCAACTTACGCTACACTGTGGCTCAACTTACCCGACAACAAGTGTTAGTTGAACCAGCTTACCAACCCTATTTGAATAAACTACATATAATTATCTATGCATACTAGGTATATTATCTTGTTATAAAATGATCTACTAATAGGAGAGGGTTTATGCGAGTAAACACATTTTTGACATAGGAATATGATTGTGTCCTAGATATCAAAAAGAATTAAAATTGGCTCAACTAACACTGCCTTCCCCTATATCCATCTATGCCTTGGTACTTGGTGCTGCCAGTCAATATCTTGATGGCTTCTTGGAATCCAACTATCTAAATTGTGCCATACTACTGGCAGATATAGTAATGTCTAGCGATGCCTTGTCCTTGTGTTATGTAACATGGGACAAACGTAGTAAAGACGCATAATGTTGTAGTAAACAGTTGTACGTAATTGTTTGCAAAATGTTGCGGACAATTCTGTGTAATAACTACAAAGGGTAATTTTAATATTTGTTGACAGGGCAATTTATAAAAAAAGTGTCACGACTCAACCGTAGGGTCGTAGATGAACCCCTGAAAGTGTGATGCCCGAGACACAAAGCCCAGGAGGTGTAGCGTAACATACAAACAAACACTTGCTGGATTATAGTAAGATGTTATTGTATTTTGTGTGTGTTTGTGCAGAGTCCAAATACCACCTTCAGCTGGTGCCGTCCCAGATGAAGCCCACGGACGAGGCAGGCGAGATGACCGAGGACACTAAGGCAGTGTCACCATCACCGGACTTCAAGAGCCGACCCAGTAGTGGACGCAAACACTCTGCCGACAAACGGCGCACGCCAATCACTGTGAAGACATATGAGATGTCCATTCACCAGCCATTCGTGAGTGACCGCTGTCTCTGGTTATTGTTTGACCACTGGCTAATTAGAATGGAGTCATGTTTGACCACTGGCTAGTTAGGCTGGAGTCATATTTTACCACTGGCTAGTTAGGCTAGAGCCATGTTTTACCACTGGCTAGTTAGGCTGGCGTCATGTTTGACCACTGGCTAGTTAGACTGGAGTCATGTTTGACCACTGGCTAGTTAGGCTGGCGTCATGTTTGACCACTGGCTAATTAGACTGGAGTCATGTTTGACCACTGGCTAGTTAGACTGGAGTCATGTTTGACCACTGCCTAGTTAGACTGGAGTCATGTTTGACCACTGGCTAGTTAGACTGGAGTCATGTTTGACCACTGGCTAGTTAGACTGGAGTCATGTTTGACCACTGGCTAGTTAGACTGGAGTCATGTTTGACCGCTGGCTAGTTAGACTGGAGTCATGTTTGACCACTGGCTAGTTAGGCTGGAGTCATATTTTACCACTGGCTAATTAGGCTGGAGTCATGTTTGAGGAAGAGGCCAAGCAAGGGAGGTACATGGGAAGAAGAGAGGGACATGGGAGGAGGAGAGGAACACGGGAGGAAGGGAGAGACATGTGAGGAAGGAAGGGATATGGAAGGAGGAGAGGGACATGGGATGAGGAGAGGGACACAGGAGGAAGGGAGAGACATGGGAGGAAGGCAGGGATATGGAAGGAGGAGAGGGACACGGGAGGAAGAGAGGGACATGGGAGGAAGGCAGGGATATGGAAGGAGGAGAGGGACATGGGAGGAGGAGAGGGACATGGGAGGAAGAGAGGGACATGGGAGGAAGGGAGGGATATGGAAGGAGGAGAGGGACATGGGAGAAGGAGAGGGACACGGGAGGAAGAGAGGGACATGGGAGGAAGGCAGGGATATGGAAGGAGGAGAGGGACATGGGAGGAAGAGAGGGACATGGGAGGAAGGGAGGGATATGGAAGGAGGAGAGGGACATGGGAGGAGGAGAGGGACATGGGAGGAAGAGAGGGACATGGGAGGAAGGGAGGGATATGGAAGGAGGAGAGGGACATGGGAGGAGGAGAGGGACACGGGAGGAAGGGAGAGACATGGGAGGAAGGAAGGGACATGGGAGGAAGGGAGAGACATGGGAGGAGGAGAGGGACATGGGAGGAAGGGAGGGAGCAGAGAGATAGAGTAAGTAATGGAGAGGTTGGGAAAGAGAGAGGGGAGAGTGAAAAAAAGGACACATAAGGTTTGTGACAGAGTTAGATGGGAAGATAGGAGAAAAAGAAGGATGTGGAAGGAAGGGAGAGGTAAAGGATGGAGAGTGAGAATCAGGGATTGGGTAAGAGGAGGAGGAAGCACTGTGAAGGGAAGTGAAGAGAAAAGGGAAAGACTGAGGCAGGGGAGAAATGTAAAGATAAATCTCTCAGGAAAAAGGAGTTATATTTTGAATGTCACACAAATCAGATAAAAATACAGTTTTATAAATAATTGTATTGTAGACCACCATACATATGACATGTCAGGACGTAGAGTGTGCTCTCCTCAGTAACACAGACGTTCCAAGTCTCCTCATTTCATTGGTAATCTCCTGAAATTTCAACAGATTTATTAAAATCTCCCAGACATTTCTGCAAAATCAGGAAACGTATTTTTTACCAACACCAGTACCCTCTTGCAGTTACATCAGGTTACATCAGTTACATCAGGTTACATCAGTTACATCAGGTTGCTGCACAACATTAGGTCAGAGTTTTTTTGGATATTCCTATAGTTGGAACATTGCCACACAAATAGGTATATGACTCAACCAGTTTCGCCACCAATTAATTTAATCGCAATTCCCCTATTTCGTTTGGGACAAATCGGGACACTCCCTATTTCCTACCTTGGAACCTCTGGAGATGACTCACCACGCGCATGCTGTAGCTGACCTGTATCTTCCCCCCAGCCTCCCCCCACAACCCCTGCCAGTGTTCCTGAGTCACGGGACAAGTCGAGCAGGTTTGCCATTCAGCACGGCAAGGTGCGGGAAAACAGCCAGGAATTCCTGGCCTTCAAACAGCATTATTGTCTTTCCTGGGGCAGGTAAGTGTCTGATGATTTCACACAGCATCACTCCACCTCTTCAGTGAAGACACGCTGAGGTCAGGCCACTATTTTTTTTCCAGGTTTATTGTTAAAAATATGTAAGACAGTATCCCTTATAATTATATATATATATATATATATATATATATATATATATATATATATATATATATATATATATATTCCTAGTTCCCGTTTATCGCTTTCGGTTTGCCGTATATGACAAATATGGCAATTCAAAATATACAAGGCTCTGGAAAAAACAAAATAAAATTTTGCAGCAGTATCCCATATTATTTATTTTTTACTATTTTTTATATTATTATTATTTATTTATTATTATTATCATTATTGCCATATTGTGCTATATTTATTTTTAAATAATGATTATTATTAGTAGTAGCTGAACATATTTATTTGATTATTTAACAATTCTAGACCGTGTTATTAATTTTTAATATGCTGTGAAGTGCCACAAATAATTTTGGATCTGGCATTATATCAAATAAAATATATTATTATTAATTAATTAAACATCTATGAGACCATGAGCCTCTCTCTTCCATCCTCTCATGATAGCTCTGTTGTTGTCTGACAGCATCGTGACCATGCTGAAACATCTGGAGAAGATGCTGACCAACTACTCGGTACCAATCGCCTTCGTCAATGGAGAGAAGTAAGTGGAACATTGCACAGACTATCCACTAGAGGGCAGCACTATCACATAGCAATTTAATCCACAAGAGATTTAACAAGATTGTCCTTGATTGCCATCCAAGGCAAAGGCCCAGATGGCAAGCGGACAAGGAAGCTTTTAAATCTATGTGTAACCCACCCTCCTGAGATATGTGTCAACCTTGTTTTTAAACATATTCACGCAGCTAGCATTTACACAATCAGTAAATAAATTATTCCATTCATTTATTGTCCTCTGTGAAAATTAGTACTTCCTGATATTCAATCTACACTGATCTTTTAGTAATGTTACTTCATGTCCTGTAGTTCTACTGTATTTCTTGAGTGAAAAAAACATTTCTATCAATATTTTCATACCCATTCGATATCTTAAAAACTTCAATTTGATCTCCTCTTAACCTCCTTGTCTCTAGGGTTGTCAAATCATATTCTTTTAGGCATTCTTCATAACTAAGATCCCTCAGTTCAGTAACTAATTATTGCTTTATACAGAGGTATAATTAACTTTTTTCCTTATATGTTGTATTTCTCCTAATCAACCCAAGAATTTGATTACCCTTTGAAGCTGCAATACCACACTGCTCTGAAACTTTCATATCAGCATTTATTGTTACTCCTAAGTCCTTGCCGTTTTCCTTTATGGTAGAACCTAGAACAGTTTCTCCCATTGTATAGTTTACTTCCAAGTTCCTGTGTTCTCTGTGTAGGTATTTACATTTCCCAAAATTTAATAACACCTGCTATTTTTCCGACCATTTAACTAATTTGATTAGATCATTTTGTAAATGTTGTTTATCATCATCATTTTTAACCTTTCTAAACACTTTTATGTCATCCGCAAATTTCAGTACATTGCTTGTTATATTATTGTCCAAGTCAAGAAGGCAGCATTACCAGTGAATCACATTTATTTACATGAAGCTGACCACACACCTGTTGAAATAAAGATCAGTTGTGTTTGACATAGTTATTAAGGTTCCTGTTGACAATTGGAGTTGACCACTGACCAGTGAAACCTCTGCTACAGATTGGCCGACCTTGCCCTAGAGTTTGAGCTGGAGAAGCCACCAATGGTTCAAGATCTACTCACGGTGATCGTCAACCGCGAGGATGTCGAAAACATCATCCGTCGACCAGTAAGTGACAAAGTTTAGACTAGGTTAACCATTAAGTGACATAATAGGACCTCCACTTTAGACCATTTCTAAGATTATTTAGTGACTCAGTAGGACTTCCACTTTAGACAATTTCTAAGATTATTTAGTGACTCTGTGGGACCTCAACTTTAGACCATTTCTAAGATCATTAAGTGACTCATTGGGACCTCCAGTTTAAACCATTTCTTAGATCATTTAGTGACTCAGTTGGACCTCCATTTTAGACCATTTCTAAGATGATTAAGTGACTCAGTTGGACCTCCACTTTAGACCATTTCTATGATCATTTAGTGACTCAGTTAGACATCCACCTTAGACCATTTCTGAGATCATTTAGTGACTCAGCGGAACCTCCACTTTAGACCATTTCTAAGATCATTAATTGACCTCCACTTTAGACCATTTCTAAGATCATTTAGTGACTTGGCGGGACCTCTACTTTAGACCATTTCTAAGATCATTAATTGACTTCTACTTTAGACCATTTCTGAGATCATTTAGTGACTCAGCGGAACCTCCACTTTAGACCATTTCTAAGATCATTAATTGACCTCCACTTTAGACCATTTCTAAGATCATTTAGTGACTTGGCGGGACCTCTACTTTAGACCATTTCATATATTATTAAATGACTCAGTTGGACCTCTACTTTAGACCATTTCTTAGATCATTTAGTGACTCACCGGGACCTACACTTTAGACTATATTACACAATAGGACACTTTCTTTAGTAAGTCAGGGTTCCTATGCGTCCTGGAAAGTAAAGGGTTTTTACTTCCAGGACCCTGATAACCTGGTAAAAGGAATTTTTGTTTATCTATATCCTAGAAAGGCTCCTTGATTTTTTTACTGTCAGAATTCCAGGACAGGAAATGTGTATAAATATCATCATATCGCTGCAACCACTGTAGCAAAAATAAAAGGTGGATGGTTAAAAAAAATTATTTATGCTAAGGCATAATATGGTTGTGGTGTGTCTAGGGCAGATTTACAACCTAGCGGAGCCCATCCCTCTCCAGGCTGGTTGACCACAGCCGATATCCAGCAAAAACAATGTGTCTCGCCTTGGTCCTGAACACGTGATCGTTGAATTCATCTTGGAGCCCTTCCGTCCTGGCCATTGACTTCATCGAGGAAGACGTCCGCCCTGTGTCATGTTAACATCACCGTATTTTACCCATACGTGGTAGACTCGTGGGGGGTGGGAGCATCTTATTCCATCCCGTACAGGTCCATTGGACCTGCCCATCGAGAACAGGGAAACGTGGAGAGAGCTGGTTAGAAAGTCATCAGTGGTGCCCCAACGATCCTTACGGGTTATGGGAAAGTGAAGTGAAGTGAGATAATATGGTTTGTGCCACACCTACTGTTACATGGAATTGCACATCATAAGAGTTTTCACTGTCCCAGAAATTATAATGTCCTGGAAATGATACGATAGAAACCCTGTAAGGAACACACGGTGTGCCTCTGGTCTTACAGAGCACCTTTGTTTTCCGTGGTTTACAGCAGGACTGTCAAAGGTTTCTCCTCAATTTTATTTTTTTGCTCTTCGCACTTCAAATTCATTTTGCAAAAAAATCAAACCTACTTAGTTTCCACTACGACATGCTAGCTTGTTTGTGCAACTTTTATATGTAGTTTTTATGAAATCATCCGACATACTATTAAATTGTTTAATTCTTCTAATTCACAGATTTTGCCCTTGGTGAAATTTCATAACTTTGTCATGTGATCAGCGAGAGGATGGAAGTCACACCCATGATCAGCCTTGACCCCATAAAGTGTTTACCATTCTGGATAGCCACTGTTTTGAGCCTTACCAGATCTAACAACTCTAAACAAGTCAATTCTTTCAATGATTTGAAAAAATACGCACTTTTTATTAAACCGACTGCAGATATTACTTGCTATTCACACATTACATATTAGGACGAACTTGATTCACGATAGGCTAAATCAGTTGAGGATGGAGTATAAACTCAAAATTCAATTGAATACAAACTACACTGTGCAAACTACAATAGTTTGACATGAATCATCCCAATCAAATGACATTGCATTATGTGGATTAGCCATAGTGCTTGTTGAAAATAGTTTACTTCAGCCACATCGGATTATCTGATTTCAATACTGCAAGATGTTGTAAGCGTATTATTCATGGCAGCTCATTAGTAGAGCAAGGAATCATTAAGAACAGAGATCAACATCATATGTCCAGTAGAGAGCCAATGGGCGGGTGGTAAGATAACCCAAAGAACTTACCATGATATGTGGCTGTGTGCCCCTCTCCTCATCAGTCATGGTAAGTTTGTCAGAATATTCCTGGCAATGACAGATTGCCAAGGCAACTCCCGGTCTTAGTGTTTTGATGATAACAATACCTTGTATCAGTGGTCATGCTGTCTCAAGTGGTCAACAATGAGACAGGTGTAGAGACAACCATCAACTGACCAGGAGGTCCAGACATTGTGTAAACAGACAAAATGACAACCATTTCTGTGGAACGAAGGCGTCAGACACATAGTGTTCCCTCACAGCCTTGAGACCCCTCGTGGTGTGCAACAGCTGGTGCACCATCCAAAAAATTAAAAACAACCACTGAAATGCATTTTAAATGTCTTTCAATGCTCAAATTTAAATTTGTCTGGGGAGACCCCCATATTTCCCAGCCAGAGGCAGATACCTCCTCCCCGTGGTTGGCACATTTTTGCAACTTGGTGAAAAAAACCTTGAAAAAACAGGTTTTTTATTTTCAGTTGTTCTACACCAGTCACCAAATGACACCACTAGTGTTAAACAATTACCTTATTGTCTGAAGAAAAAAATTTTTTTACACTGATAAGAACAGATTCCTTGACAATTTTTTTTCAGGCGTACTGTATGCGTATTAGGGCGAATAAGGTATGTCAATTATGGTTTATGATGAAGGCATTGACAAAATACACACAAGTTACATAAGCTTAAAGTGTGGAAATAAAGATTATCAGTTTTGCCCACTTTCAGTTGCACACGCTATGTGGATGTCATTATGCATTTAAGAGATCCGTCAGATCAGTTTTAGGCCAGATTTGTTCGAGATGTGTGTTAACACTGGATTTATTCGAGATGTGTGTTAACACTGGATTTGTTGGCCACTTACCACAGTGGTTTTATTCTTAGCCAACAGGTGTCGTACGTATTATATTTAATGTCTGTTGTACGACAGCAGATGATAAAACTGACTACATATGCATTTATGTAAAACAATATACTTCGGAGATTATAATTTTTAAATATAAATTATCTTCATGACCAATTTTTAAATCTACCAGTTTCATGTGTTGCTGTGATGTCACAAACATGTCACAATGATGTCACCAACATATCACAATGATGTCACAAACATATCACAATGACAACACAAACATATCACAATGACGTCACAAACATATCACAATGACGTCACAATATAGCAGTGACCTCAAATATATTGCAATGACGTCACATATACCACCAGCAACCATAGTTTTATTCTTAGCCGATAGGTGTCATATGTGTCGTGAATATAATTTATACATTTTCTTTATAGGGCCGCCGCTTTATGGGTCCAAATGGTCTCCATGTGGCAGCCACCATCATCCAGGCGATGTTCCGGCGCTACCGAGACCGCATCAACTACCTGGACTATCGTCGCAAGAAGTGGGCAGCCGGGGTAATCGCCCTGTCCTGGATCATGCATGTCAAGATGGCCCAAGTGCGCACCCAGCTGAAGCGTGCGCGTGTCGAGCAGCTGGACGCATTCCGCAGGCGTTCTGTTGTACGTTTAAATACCTCCCTCCTCACTTCATTTAGTCCGTCATGAATGTGGTTTGTTGATGTCCAAATCTATAGTGCGTGGATAGGTTAAGTACTATGCGAGAACTTTTTTTTTAAATCGTCAAGAGAATTTACGTTCATTGTTGGATCGGGTAACTTAAAGTGTGAGTAGCTATAATATGTTGTAATATATAGAGCAGCACCACTTGCCTTATTCTTGCAAAATTTTGACCAGATCCATTAAAGCAATCCCAGATTTTGTCTGGGAAAGTCCTTAATTTTTCTTCACACCATTATTTAATATGAATATACATATGTATATATATATATATATATATACACATACCACACATACATACATACATATGTATGTGTATATATATATATATATATATATATATATATATATATATATATGTATATATATATTATATATGTAATTAAATGTTATATATATAATTATATATATATATATATATGTATATATATATATATATATTATATATATATATATATATATATATATATATATATATATATATATATATATATATATATATATATATACATATATATATATATGTAATTAAATGTTATATATATAATTATATATATACATATATATATATATATATATATATATATATATATATATATATATGTGCCAACACTGAGTGGTGCACACCTGTAAGACATAAATAGCATAAATCTGTAAGACTCACAAACAAATCCATGTATTTATCTACTTCTGCTGCTGAAAAGGATCTCGCTATACAAAAGGGATATATTGATTGGATGTTGCTAAAATATTCATGAGAGTTGCTCTTCGCGCGGGTTTGTTCAAATATGTTCAAATATTGTTGATCCTCTGGTTGCACAGGGAAAGCACTGATGCATGACACCATGCAACATGTGTTTCATGCAGTAGTATGCAACTGTTTTGTTTTGTTCCGTACATTGATATATTTTCCCAAAAAACATTTTTTTTTCCAATCCTGGTTTATAAGGAAGATGACTTCATGCGCATGCACACAGTTTTACATTATAGAGGCTGAAGCGCCACCTGGTGAGTAAAAGTTGCTAATGTTGTACACAGGTCGATGTAATTAAAAGTTTCATGTAGCAAGGTGTGACATTAAATTACCTCAGTTTCTTGTAGTGTCTTACAACAATGTTTTAAGATTATTCCTTGCGTATGAGCCGCATACTTGTTGTTCTGCTGTTGAATCACGGAGTGCAGCAGTCAGGTGTATATATGTTCTGAATCTGTGATGTTGTGGCAGGAATTTGCAAACCGCTGGAGCCACATCAAGAAACAGAGACGAGTGGTCATCCACATGCCTAGTCTTGGCTACTCTCTCCACATCCGGGAAAAGATGCAGGACATGTCCATCTGTCAGAACACACAGATGGCTCGACTGTGTGACATCCGAGGTCAGTCTGAATGCTCATGCACGCATTGCTCATGCACGCATGTCCATGTGCACACACACACACATCTGGGCGCACACACATGTACACATACATGTATACACACATGTACCCATACATGTACACACACACATGTACACATACATGTACACACACATGCACCCATACATGTACACACACATGTACACATACATACACTATGTGACTGTGACATCTGGGGTCTGTCTGCATGCACACAAGCATGCATTCATATACACACATACATATACACACACCACATACAACATGTATGCACGTGTGCGCTTGCACACACAGGCACGCACATCACACACACACACACACACCACGTGCATACACACACTTTGTTGACAAACAATCCAGTTATCTATTTTTAATAGGTAAATACATTCATAACACCAGTTACTACAATTACAATGTATAAAAAATAACTTAGTTGTTTGCTTTCAAAGGTGAATACTACTCAAACCTAGACAGATCATCTTGTTCTGATCTACCCATATGTTTTGTTCCCAGAGTTGAAACAGACATTGTAACTATGGCTTTCTCAGTCGACTGTTTGAAATTCATTCTTGGTTAATGTAGATCAGTAGGAAACTGTAGCAGTCATCATAAGATCAACTTATCTTTGCCTACCCTCATTATCTCCTTAATGACCCTCGTTATCTCCTTAATGACCCTCGTTATCTCCTTAATGACCCTCACATACATATAACATATTCACCCATCTGTTGACAACTCTATCATTGTATACCAAATTCAAGATTGCCTAAACCTTCCATTTTGATTCACTTCTGAGCTCCAGTTTCCAAGGATTGATGTGCGATAACAGTTTTGTATTATTATTATTAATATACTCGTAATATATGTAAAGTTAGGTAAAGATAACTTACACAGTGCGGTATCTGGTCTACAGACCTGTTCATTCCAAGACCTAACTCAACTTGTATGTAAACATTGCTTCTGTTCCGTACATGGACCCAACTTTTATATGCTGTAACGTGGACTATTTCAGACCCAAATGTGGACGTGGTCTACGTGTCACCTGTGCCTGTGAATGACGAGATGCTGCAGTACTATTCCAAGTTACTGGGGCTCAAGGCAGCCATCGACAGTGGCAATGTGGAGGACCAGGCTGATCTGTCCGACAGGTACCGCATCATCACGCCCGAGGCCATTAACAGCTTCCCTGTGAGTCGAAGCTTCTTGTACTAATATTTAAAGCTGCCTGTGTGATGAGGGACTTAAATAAGCCGCATAATGGCAGCACAAGACAACCTGTTCCCAGCACTCACGAGCGCTTTCCTAGTTTTTCGTTAGCGATGTCTATCGTGACAAAATATGGATGTTGGACATTTCTGCAACTCGGAGAACTTTTACTGAGGGATGTGCATGCATCAGGCAGATGTTGGAATATTTCCGGAGGCGAATGAACGCACATTGGCATAGATACCTGATTGTCTGGCATGCAAGGCAAAATAATAATCACAATCAGTGTAAGCAACAACATGAAGTACGCTCGAAAGACCGCACTGTTGGGTGGTCACACCTGAGTACTGCCATGTATCCTGTTCATACGCACATCAGCCATTAGCCTTTTTTGCTGAATTTCAGTTCAGCCGTGCCAAAATTAATATAATAGTTTGTCTGCTGAATAAGAAATTTGCAGGAAACATGTTGTAGGAGATACTAAATAGGTTTGATTTTGGTGAAATGAGTGAAACGAAACAAGCGAAAAATGTTAATCAGATTTAGCAAGATTGCCAGCGAATACGCCCCTGAATGGAAATATGCCCACTGATTCAGAAAACATTGATGAAGCAGTGAGGCATTACCGTGACATCCATGGATGGGTGTGATAGAATACATGTAGTTGCAATGCTTTTTAAAAAGTTGTTACAATACAGTATTACATTTGCAATACGTTTCCACTCATCTATGGTAAAATGAATTCCTGGGGAAGAAAGTATAGATCGTTTTAGCTATTGAAAAGTATTGCAAATACTTTTGCAATACTTCTCCACTCATCTATAATAAAATTAATTCCTGGGGAAGAAAGTATAGATCTTTTTAGCTCTTGAAAAATATTGCAACTACACACAATACTGTATTGCAAATTTCAAACAGTAGTACAAATACTTCACAGTTCTCAAAATTGAGTACAGCAGCACTCAACACTCATAGTGTTACACCCATCCCTGTTGACATCATATGTTATATTGTGGGGCGTGGTGGCATTGTAGTTAGACCATCTCAATCGAGAGAATCCAGGTTCGAATCCTCGTGCCATTTCATAACTTTGGTATTTTTCGTTCGCACCACACTGCTCCAGTTCATTCGGCTGTATGAATGAGTACCTAGCTATAGACAGTGGTGTATATGTGAACGAATAGTCTTTGCGCAGTAATTCCAGCATGGCTGAATGCTTCCCAGAAAATTTTAGTTGGCATTGGAATGAACAGGTCTGCTTGGGAGATGACGTGAAAGACACTTTGAACAGTCCCAAGGACTGGATACTGCACTATATAAGAACGTACCTTTCTGTATGTCCTTCACAGAGTCACCACATGTGCCTGTCTACCATCCTCAAATACAGTCCTCGCACACTGAAGAGGCTGAGGAATCTGATCCGTGGACGCGAGGCCTACATCATCACCCAGGTGCCTCACAACGATGATATCTTCATCTCGGACTACCTCAACGTGCCTGTCATGTGTCCAGAGCCGGAGACAGCGTTCCTCTACAGCAGCAAGTCTGGCAGCAAGCGCATTTTCTCTGATGCCACGGCCACCACACCTCCGGGCGAGTACGACGTCTATAGTCTTCCACAGGTCAGTGCTATGTGTAAGGACTGTTTTGTTCATGTAGTGAAAATTTTTGTTTGACGGAGATTACGTAACTTGGAACAATTGTAGAAAATATGCATACCATTGCGAACAATTGTGTGTAACTGAGTACTGACCACGTCCGGCAACATTTCCAATTTCCCTCTTACTCAAAAGAAAACTAGTTTCCTGGCAGTAATAGCAAACTTTTCTAAAATATACTATTTACATATCTAATTTGATAAAAGTGAGCACATGAATTAGTTTTTCGAATTTTGACTTGGAAGGTTAACAAAAAAGGTTTCATAGGCATTATAAGGTGAGACACTGCAGGTTGGTAGGATTTTTTTTATTTCCATAGTTAGTGCAATTTTTTTCTGCCCAAACTGTAGAGTGGGTCATACTGAGCTGCCATTTAAAAAAAAATTGGTAAATTGAGAATCGGTGCCATTCTTTGTTGACCAAAGATATCATTATAATTCTTACAAAACCATCTTAAGTATACATTCTATTACACAACTGGCATAAAACATAAAAAAGTAGTTATTATTTTTGTTTTAATAATTTGTTTTAACTGAAATAAGACTTATTTTTTGGCAAAAAATACATATATACCTTTCATAACTTTGAGAATGTGTTCTGCCAGCTGTGTAAAGGTGAATACGCCGAATACAACACTTGAAACCTTATTTGGCTGGCATAATTATGTCCATCTTCCAATTGTGAAAAACATGTTTTTGAGAAAACAGGATTTCTTACTTAAAAGAGACGTGTTATCCATGAATAAAAGCGATTTAGAGGTATCCAATTGTTATAAAAGTTAACTTTATGGATAGTAAATATGCAAAGCTTTTGGAATATGGTGAAAAAACATTTTGAGAAATTTTTCAAAAAACATAATTTCAGGTGGGGTGTCAAAATCTGTCTTGCAGATGCACGAGTGTCTGTCCCAACTGATTACGGAGAACTTGGAGGTGACGCGATGGCTCTTCAAACTGGATGACGAGTACGATGGACGAGGAATCGCTTATGTCGACATCGGTGATCACCTGCACTGCTACCAGTGGGCGCTAAAGGAAGCCCTCAGATACGGCGACAAGTGGAAGAAAAAGTGGGCCCAGGTATGTCATGTGACATAGGGAGCATCAAGTATTTGTAGTAAACAGATGGATGAAAGTAGCAAACAGGAAATTGCTGATTTGTAACAATAGACACATATATAATAATGACAGGGTGTATATCGATATTGAACAAAATTATGTGCAGATTTCGAGGCAAGTATGCCTATCATGTGTTTTCATGTCATGTCAATAATTGAGCCTCTGCTAAATGTTTCTATGAGTTATTTTAAGTAGACTGATGTTAGAATTGCCTGCAGTAATAACTTCGGATCTTTTTCCAGATATGATACAGTTTGTATGAATTCATCTATGAATTAATTGTTTACAATTTTCGTTAATATTTTCTCATGATGTGTCCAGCTGTATACATACTCACAATTATAACTTCTAGGAAGCGGCCTACATCAAGATCCATGCAGAAGTTCCGGATCTTCTGACTCAACACGCTCGACCGAACAACACAGGCGTGTACGCCACCTGGGAGGTGTTTCTGGAAGCTTTCCTCAGTCAAGGTACGTCAAGGTACCCATACAAGGGCTACTTTTAATAAGGGGACAGAAGTTAGAAGTTACAGTGATAACATATTTATACAATTATATTGTACACAGCTGACAAAACACATTAATTCTTCCCTACACAGCTGACAAAACACATTAATTCTTCTCTACACAACAGGCAGAGCACGTCAAAATAATAAAAAAATAACTTAATAATTTCAGAAGTTCCAAAAATTATTAAAACAATAACAGTAACTACTTTTTATGTTTTCAGCCAGTTGCATAATAAAATATATGCTGAAGAACACATAGTCAAATTATATTTTATGTCCCACCAGGTGGTGTGATTGAGGCATGTCCTCCATCTGATAGTGTGACCGCCCTGACCGCGGACATGTTGATTGAGCCAAATGGTGAATTAAGTATCGTGAGTGTGGGGGACCAGATCCACGACAATTCCCTCTACACCTGTTGGGGACTCTCAGTACCACAGTCGTCCGTTGAACCGGAACTACTCAACATCAACTTATTCAAAATCGCTGAGGCGTGTCGTGCCCGCGGAGTGATCGGATACTTTGCTGTCGACTTTGTCACCTTCATCCATCCAAAGACGGTAAACTTAGTTTTATTGTATTTGTGTGTTTTTATTTGGTATTATCATTCACAGATTTTGGTTTTGTTTGTCTTTTATTTAGATTTTTGGTTTTGTTTGTCTTTTATTTAGAATTACATTAATTGATTTTATACAGTGCTCATTTTATTTCAGACTCATTTTGTAATAAATTGAACCTACTTAGTATTGTCTACAACATGCTAACTCGTTTCTACACATTCTTTGATACTTTCGGTGAAATCATCAGACAAACTATTAAATTATTTTTTACCGAATCCAGTCAAAATTCGGTGAGAAAAGGACAAAAGTGGTGTGACTCCTACATAGAGCTGTTCACACTTTCGCAACTTAGCCGATGATCAAAGCAAATTCTTTTGATGATTTTCGCGAAAGTATGCATACTTTTGTTAAACCGACTGTGCATATTATTGAAACTATTCAACACTACAGATTTGAACATCAACGGACCTGTTTCGTGATGGGCTAAATAAACTGAGGAGGGAGTTTTAATGTTGTCATCATTTCTTGTGTAGATGGTCCAAGAGCTGTGGGCTGTGGACCTGAACCTCTCCTACAGCGACAGCGCTGCAATGAACCAACTGCTGCAATTTGTTAGCTGTGGAACACTCGATGTGATGACCCACTTCTTTGACGTCCCACCGCCCAAGGTGGAGGAGAAGAAACTGAGACGAAGGAGACTGAAGGAAGAAGAAGCTGTAAGTGGCCTGGCAGGGGATAATTATAAGAAACTAGCTGAGTTTAACCAGATTTAACAAGATTGCCATCCAAGGCAAAGGCCAAGATGGCAAGTGGACAAAGAAGCCAATGCAAGCCATCGGCTTAGCGAGAGTCCAAAAATGTTTGATTGATTCATTGATCATTTTATTTTCACTCGGTAACATAATTAGTTGTACACTATTTTTGATGGCCAAGCCATTCATGCATCATTTACACATCAATCAAATAGCAGATATTTACATTTGTACATAGGATTAAAAATAGAAAAGATTAAAATCATAACATACATAAAATAGATAAAAGCAGAGAATATTTAAAATGGTGGTGTAGCACTCAAATATTTGTGTAGTGACTTTTTGAAGCTTGCAACAGACTGGCTGTTTTTAATGTCCTGTGGTAAGCTATTCCATAACTTCAAACCATACACACTGAAACTGCATTGATAATAGGCAGTTCTGGCTTTAGGTGGTTTTGGCTGCGAGGCATTTCTGGTATTATAGGAGTGACTATTTCATGTAAACATATCACACCAATATTGTGGTGCTAGACCATTCATTAATTTGTACATAAAAACACATTTATGAAAATCCATTAATTGTTGTAATGATAGCCAGCCTAGCTCTTTGAACATAGCATTTTTGTTTTGTCAAGGACTTGACCCAGATATGAGTCTAGCAGCTCTAGACTGTAATTTCTGGAATTTGGTTTTACTTGAGGCTGAATCATAGACTACATCTCTGTAATTGAAGTGGGGTTGAACTGTTGCATTATATAAATGCTTAAGAGTGTCAGTTGGTACTATTTTATGAAGAGATCTTAGGATTCCTATCTTGGCTGAGATCTTAGGAATCATGTTATTAATGTGGTCGTCCCATTTGAGATTTGAGTCTATATACATACCAAGGTACTTGGCTACTGATACATGTTTGAGTTGTTCATTATTTATATAAATTCTAACATCAGCCATCTTAGCAATTGACTTGATGGGTTTCATCTCTGTGTAACCCGCCCTCCTGAGATATGTGTCAACTTTGTTTTTGAACTACCTTTTGAATGAAACTCAAACAGCCTTTATGTGGGCAACGCTACCTCTGAGCACGTGATCATTTCCTCCCGCAATCGGCCTGGCCTCTCTCAAAATTTTCTGCCAAAGGTCAACTGTAATATTTTCGCTCCATGTTCTGAAAATTTGTTTTCTCAAAAATAACGTTATAAGGTTCGTTTTGAAACTCATTTATTTTTTAATTGCACTTGCGATCACAGTGAAAATAGGAATCGTCAGTCATTCCTTTGTTCACAGGCCAGCAAAGTATGCTTTGCTGCAGCGGTCAGTGAACGTCGATTTAAACCCGGAGCGATTCGAAGTTACTTTTGTGGCTTGGGGCGGGTTGAAAGTGCAGCAATTGTACACACTTACCCACGACATTCTGAATGCAATCAGATGTAATTTTTCTAGACATCGGCTGTAACAATATTTCAAGCGCCGATCCCATCGAAGTGGGCAATAGTGTGCTGGCATTCGCAAATTATTTGATTGTCATGGCCGAGGTGCATAAAGTGATTATTTCGCAGACGTATTACCGAGACGCCAGTAAATCTAACTACTACATCTGTAGCAAAGTTTTATCTTTACAACAAACATATGCATGCAGTTACTAAATCTTTTGATAGTATAGACTTTTGGTCTCACTGCAGGGTTTGGCCACAGTATTTGCTCAAAGATGGCATATCAACCAGGAGAGCAACCGGAAGTGCTGTAATAGTGTTCGTGGGGCGGTTACAGCAGCCGCTAACAAGTTGAAAATGGAAGGGGAAGTTAGTGTAGGTGATTAGGCTGAATTGGTTCTCGCATTCAAAACTGGTAGCAGATGTGTGACCAGTAAACCGTGCAGCCTTTTTTGACATTGGCAGATGTGTGACCAGTAAACTGTGCAGCCTTTTTTGACATTGGCAGATGTGTGACCAGTAAACTGTGCAGCCTTTTTTGACATTGGCAGATGTGTGACCAGTAAACCGTGCAGCCTTTTTTGACATTGGCAGATGTGTGACCAGTAAACCGTGCAGCCTTTTTTGACATTGGCAGATGTGTGACCAGTAAACCGTGCAGCCTTTTTTGACATTGGCAGATGTGTGACCAGTAAACTGTGCAGCCTTTTTTGACATTGGCAGATGTATGACCAGTAAACTGTGCAGCCTTTTTTGACATTGGCAGATGTGTGACCAGTAAACCGTGCAGCCTTTTTTGACATTGGCAGATGTGTGACCAGTAAACCGTGCAGCCTTTTTTGACATTGGCAGATGTGTGACCAGTAAACTGTGCAGCCTTTTTTGACATTGGCAGATGTGTGACCAGTAAACCGTGCAGCCTTTTTTGACATTGGCAGATGTGTGACCAGTAAACTGTGCAGCCTTTTTTGACATTGGCAGATGTGTGACCAGTAAACCGTGCAGCCTTTTTTGACATTAGCAGATGTGTGACCAGTAAACCGTGCAGCCTTTTTTGACATTGGCAGATGTGTGACCAGTAAACTGTGCAGCCTTTTCTGAGTGCTAACATTTACCCAATCTGTAGATAATTTGTTCCAATTAATTTATTGTCCTCTGTGAGAATGAGTACTTCCTGATATCTAATCTACACTGATCCTTCACTAATGTTACTTCGTGTCCTCTATTTCTACTATCTTTTTTGAGTGAGACTGCGATATTTCTATTAATATTTTCATACCCATTCAATATCTTAGAAACTTCAATTTGATCTCCTCTTAACCTCCTTGTCTCTAGAATTGTTAAACCACATTCTTTTAGGCATTCTTCTTAACAAAGGTCTCTCGGTTCTGGAATCATTTTAGTTGCTCACTATTCATTCAAGCGTATCTATGTCCTTATCCATGACCAGTTACCCATATTGCATGTGATAAAAGACAGCCACTTGCACTGCCCAGTCAAATTTTGGTAGGACGATACCAATGGCAATGATGGCTTCAACTTCATGCCCCAAAATAAACAACCACTGCCAGTTTCACAAAGCGTTTGTATTATATGAAGAAATTGATATGGACGTTTGATATAGATCACGTAACTCTGAACAAGAAGGAGAAAAAAACACGCATAGTTATGAGAATAATTATATGTATTTATGAAGTACTATTGTTCCAAGTGACATAAATCTACTTCACATGGCCACATAAGTTCCTTCGTAAGATCTTCACCCCTGGGGAATTTCCAATTTTTTTTAATGTCCCAATGGGCCGTTGAGGACGTTTCAGCCCCATGTATGACATACGAAGGAATAGATACAGACAGACAGAGAGACAGACACAGGCACAAAATGTTTTATAGTATAGATGTAGAGTCCTGTAGACACTACCGATCATCGGATAAATCTGTGTATTATACTGGTTAATAATGTCCTTCAGACACATCACCCTTGTATGGTTGTTCACCCGAGAAGAAAACATGCGAGACAAAAGCATTGTGAAATGGCAACTGGTGCTTTTCAGCATATCAAGCATCTGGCCTGTTTTCAAATAAATACTAATACGTTTTTTTATATGACTTGGGATTTTTGCAGAAGGTAGCTATTGTTTCAGATGATTTTAATGTGATTGGGAGTTTGTTCCAGATTTTGGGCGCAACTACAGAGAAAGCACTTGCCCAGGCAAAACTAAACTAAGCCTAGTTTTCAGAACAAAAACCTGTTTTGCGATAGATGATGATATGAATTACCTGGGGATATCTGAAATGTACAGGAGACTAGCCCAATAGGGTATACTGTAACAATAATATATTTAATTTGATATAGTACTGGATCCAAGATTGTTTGTGGCTCTTCACTGCATATTAAAAATTAATAACATGGTCTAGAATTGCTAAATAAACCAGTCAATTGATTAAAATACTACTATGAATAATAACTCATCTAAAATAAATTTAACACAATATAACAATAATAAAATACTAATTAATAAATAATTAAAAGAAAATAATGATATATAATTTAAATATATATTTATATATATATGTATATTAAAGTAGTCAAGTTAAGTTTTTGAATATTGCTAAAATTATGTCAATAAGATTAGAGAAAAAATTTCATTATTCAAGTATAATGAATACAGCAACTTTATAATTATGTTCAGTGCAGTGCTCCGAATACTCTTTGTCTTTACCTATGCAGCCACCGAACACCAAGCGCTACGCAGTGATGAGTACGAAACTGTTCCACACGAACCTCTCCGTCGTCCACTACAGTGTCTTTTTCCAGATGTGTCGTGCACACGGCATTGGCTATGACATAAAGGTGAGGGGTCAAGGTCATCAGCAATGTGTCATGTTTATTTGTGTAATGTTCATATGCAAACAAACAACTGCATCTGAAATGTTTTGTTAAAGTTTGAAGATCAGTGGTAGAATACCATTCAGTCAGTGGAGTTTGTAGCCAGATCAACACAGAGCGATTTTGGCCTCGTTTCAATAAACACAAACATCCAAAATGATAGTTCGTGCAAATAATGTACATCGTAACATGAAATCTTTTGCATACTGCATTGTATTTTAGGCAGGCTGTCACTCTTGATTTGGGCCTCATTAGCATAAACACAAAAGTACAAAATAATAGTCCATACAAATAATGTATGCTCCCTATTGCTTGTGCACTCACAGGGGTGATTTATCGCTTGCGCTAATTGCTGGAATCGCTCACTCCCAAAAGCTGCATGATGAAGGTCACGTTCTGCAAATTAGCGGTGTTTTTTTTTTTTATTGATTTGTTCAGCTTGTGATGTATATTCAGTATTATATATCAATGATGTCCAGGTGTTGATCTTTCTGAAGTGGACGTTAAGCAGTTTTATTGGGTTCAGGACCATATTAGTTACTACTTGTAGGTTCAATATGTTGTAAGTGACAAATATCTGGACAAAATTAAATGGTGGCTACATTAGTTTGGCGCGTTTATGCGAGCGGTTTCTTGCTAGCCTGATTGATCAAACATGAAGCATTAATGACATCATATTTCAAGCTTTAGCGATTGGTTTTGTTAGTAGGAACATTTATATATACATATATATAATAATATATATGTGTGTGTTTTGTGACAGGAAAAGCAAGGCACTGTCTTCACACTGATTGACAGCTTTAATAGGGAGCACCTCGGCATGCTGTAAGTATTGTTTGGTGAATGGAACAGGTTTCCGTCAAAGATATCGTCAAAGTAACCTGACATGGAGGTTAAGAGGAGATCAAATTTTTTATGATATAATATATTGAATGGGTATGAAAATATTGATAGAAATATAAGATAGAACTACAGGACACCAAGTAACATTGGTGAAGGGTCTGTGTACATTGGGTATCATAATGATTAGACGAGTTTTGCAACAGTAATCTCATGTAGATGTGAAGAGGCTGTACTATGTAATTTATTTAGTTCCTCTCTTTAGGCTGTTGGTATGTTATCAATCACATAGCAATCCCATCAATGCGACTCCTGCATACATTCTTACTTCAGTGTGTCACCAGCGCTTTGGTCCTCATTTACCCCTTAAATCTTCTAATTGATCTGTCTTCATCTTCCTTGTTCAATAGAATGAATTTCTATAAATCTTGAACACACATGTTCAGATATAATGATGTCAGTCTCTCCATGAATGTAAGTGCATGGAAATCATAGAATCAACATTACTAATGATGAATCTCCATCTTCTCACCTAAACACAATCAAGAGTTGTACACGATGTGTGTTCCTTCGTACACTGTACAATACGTTCTCTTCATGTGATTATTTTGGCTAACCTTTGTATATTCACTGATTAGGTATTGTCGTGACGTACAGCTAGATGGTATAGCAATAGAGGTAACAACTTTATTTAAAGATGACCCTCTCTGTCTACTGCAGGTCAGTGGGAGATAATCTGCAGGGTGTCTTGTCCGTCTTTGCCACCAATTTGTCCGTGATACATCAAGAGATCTCTGCCCCCAACATGCAGGGAGACAGCAACTTCCGGGTATGGCTAACGATGATAATATTACATCCAAACTGTGCAAGGAAATCTGCTTTGAATATACTCAATTTACTGCCGTTTATTTATTGTAGTAGTTTTCTAATAACACAATGGCAATATGTGGATATGCTATTAACATCTACTCATCAGTTTTGTTCATCAGTGTTGTGTACCCAAATTGTTCGTGACCAGATTGTTCATGACCATACTGTTCTTGACCAGGTTGTTTGTGACCAGATTTTTTCATGACTAGATTGTTTGTGACCAGGATGATTGTGACCAGGCTGATCGTGACCAGATCGTTCATGACCAAGTTGTTCATGTCCAGATTGTTCATGACCGGATTGTTCGTGACCAGATCATTCATGACAAGGCTGTTCATGACCAGTCTGTTCAAGGCCAGATTGTTCATGACCAAATAGCATTCTCATAAACACAAAGGACTAAGTCAGTGTCATTAGCATATTTGTCACAACACAACTTTACTCCAGCCATTGGGCCATTCTGTTAAATTGATTTGTTTAGTTTGTTTTATTGCGTAATGCTTAATAATAATGTTGCCTTATTCAGTGCTGGTATTCACCTAGACAAGGCGTCCATATGGATTGTTTTTTAGATCGAGACCATTGGCTTTGTGAGCCCACAAAAAGTTACACACTTACCACGTGTGAGATCTTTTACTTCCCCTGGCATAGACATCAGGTAGAAGGGACCTTTTAGTGTCTCGGCCCTTGCCTTGCCTGACCTGTTTCATGTCTTGTGCTTGCAGCCTGTCATTGAAGACATTGAGGCCATCTTGGGTACGACCGTGGAGAATGCAGAGGAGCAGGAGGAGGAAGAGTCAAGGGAGGAGGAAGCAACGTAAGCCACGTCTCTGGCATTGGTGTTGCCCACTTTCTCCATGAGAGAGCAGCTGTAGACACACTTGCAATTCTTGTATGTGGCAGCCATCTTTGCTGTGGTGAGCATGGAGCCACAGAGGACATCTCAAGGTCAACGTAAAGAGAATGTACATTGATTTTCATTGGTTAACTGAACGACTGTTTTGCGGACATTGTGACAATATGACAAGGACAACGTGACTGTGTGACAAGGACATTGTGACAATTTATTAATATTTATAACATCTCTTTTGGTTAAAAATAAGCACCATACAAAATGTGTTACAATCGTGGTCTTTCATGTCTGAATACTTTAGAAAATACACAAAATGGAGATAAAATATGCCAGTTTTACTACATATATAGAGATCGCTGTAAGGCAATAAAAAACAGACCAAGAAATCTTCACGTTTGAAGGTGAAGTGTTACACTTTTCACTGGAGGATTTATTTGGTTTGTCAAGGTCCCGTTATGTACTATTTCTGACGGTATATACTGCAGCGATAAAGATTAAAACATTAAGTTTAACATTGTTAATTTAGATTAACTTTGAGATTAACTAGCTTTGTATCAGTTAATCATTGGAATTTATTGTACATTCCTTTAACATTGAAGTATGAGAGACAATGATGTTAGAATGATGACAGTATTGCTCTTGTCCAGTATATTTGAGTCATTTGGTCCTGGTCAGGAAATATATTTATGTATGTTTGCTACGACTGCATTAAAAATATGTTTTGTAGCTGTGCCAAGTCAAGAAAAGTGAGGATTGTTAATAATATATATTGTGTAATTACAAGATATTTTGATAGTGACTTCACCAAAGTGGTCTTACAAACCTGGAGATCTGCAGATGATTAAGAAGTTTTTTTTAAATAGTATTGTTGATGTTATTTGACCAAATAGTTTTACTGTTGCTATGATATTCCTGATCAATGGAAATGTTATTTTTTTCCATCGAGAGATAACGTTAACATACTTGTATTATGTAATGATGTTAACACACTTGTATTATGTAATAACTTCACTGGGCACAACAAGTTGTGCTCCATTTCTGGTACTAATCAGGGTTGTGGATAAGTGCGAGCATCAGTACTTATGTACAAATATATATATTACCTTTTGTAATTTACTAGTGATTTTCAAGAACAATCATCACTTGCTGTTTGAATTAATCGTTCAACGTGAGTGCGTAACAGTTCGATACTGGTTTTTATTGCACTGTATGTCATGTCGTCCAGGACAGTGTGTATCACTGGACGTCACACCGTCCAGGACAGCGTGTATCACTGGATGTCACACCGTCCAGGACAGCATGTATCACTGGATGTCACACCATCCAGGACAGTGTGTATCACTGGATGTCACACCATCCAGGACAGTGTGTATCACTGGATGTCACACCATCCAGGACAGTGTGGTTATCAGTAGCAACTACCCATGTAATAAATACAATTATATCACTGAGATCGACAGTAAATCCAAAGAAATACACACATGCAGTCGCTAAAGATCTACTGAATAAAAATTGAATAGACAGTGAGCTGACAATTATATATATATATATATATATATATATATATATATATATATATATATATATATATATATATATATGACCCTTGAAAGTATACAGATTACAATGTCTTAGGATTAATGCTAGACACTAATATAACCTGAAAAAAACAAACACTGAAATATTTTAAATATATATTCCAAACAATTGGTATGTGTAGATGTGTTCGAAATGACATAACAAATATAAAAACAAATAAAAACTAACATGCAAACACCTCTTGCCAGCAAACATACAAACTTTATTTGTATACTATGCTTTGGCTTAATATAATTGGGTTACAAAATAAATTTAATTAATTGGATTACTGCTATACGAGTCACTGACCTTTTTTATATCAGATTATGTTTCAAATATGTCCATAGTATCATCTGTGCACAAATGTATGTGGTGTGGCCAATACAAAACATTTGTACCACAGACCCCGTTAAACAGCTCAGGATACCACTAGTGTACAAAGTATTCTTAAAATACTGACTGAAAAAGTACACCTTCTATTTTTGTTTTGTGATTAGATGCATGAGAATTCAAAACATAAACTTTTATTTCATGAAATGAAGTCTAAGTGTCTATATGCATTCAGGTGTGTCCGTATATATGCATCAATGTGTATGTAAAATAGTATTTGTTTGTATGTAAAATAGTATTCTTTGTATGATGTGTGTTTATTGTGTGTGACATAATAGCAGTATTGTGTATATTGATATGCGTGGTTACCATAAATGCTTTTACGTAGGAAATAATAGGTTTATTTTTAACACATATCTTAGTTATAATGTGTAGTGATTTCTACAAAGACATTACTGTAACCATCAACAGAATAGATGTATAAATATACTAATTTTGTTATTATTTCCGATAATGAAATTAACTCCTTTGATATACTCAGAAATTGTCTCCAAGCCTGCAACAGAAATGTGAAGAACAATCGTAGTTGTTATACCAGTCGTTCTACCTTCGCTGTTACTGTTTATAATCGTTCTTGTGCCAATAAACTGTATTAATGGTCATGTCGTGTGATGGTTTGTTACAATGATTACACATCCAAAGAAATGAGATGTGTCAGAAATTATAAAGAATTTAAACTGGGAATGACTAGCCATCAATAGTCACTTAATAAATTTGTCCTTGCCAGTCGGAAACCTTCTCCAGTCCGTGCAGCTTCATTCACGGCGTCTCCAAAACAAAGCCTTCAATACCATCCACATCAACAATTGTTATACATTCCAGGGGAAATATCCGATTTTTGCCTGTCTACTTTTTGGTATAAAAATTGTGATTTCCAACTGTTTGTTTGTGACTAATTTATTGATCCATGGTAGACCTACTAGCACCAACAGCAGAAATCTGTCTGCTTGAACACTTTCAACATGTGCTAAGCAATTTTGTATATCACAAATCACAAAAATAACCCATGAAAATATGAATTAAGAAACAAAAACATTTGTCCACGAATTCCTGTCAAAATATTGCTGAAAATATAACAAAAACAACAATGTTATTATGGAGAAAAAAATTCAATTGAAAATATAATAAAAACAACAATGTCATTATGGAATAAAATAAAATTGGTCATAATATTAGTAATTAAACAACACAGACGACTATGCTACACTTGCAAGTCTTAATGTGATATATTTTATTAGCGTTGTTTTAGGTCATTGGTTCAACCTCTTGTGTGTGTTTCAAATAACATGTTTTTTTCGTATTTTCATTATCAAAACAAAGACGTAAATCGATGGCAAACAGGGCTCCGTGTGTCTTTGATGTGTTGCAAGGATAGGCGAACGCTCGGCTGGACCGATTTCCTCTGAAATGACAGCCGTGGTTGGCCCTTTTTGTAGTAATTCAATTTGCATTGCAGCACGAGCGTGGCTACTGTTGCTGCTTTAGGCCGACGAGTTTCTGCCGCTGATTAGACGCGACAGGGGAATAGCACGCACAAAGCAGCTCAATCGATTTTTGGACATCTGCGTTTCTGGTGGAGAGGGCCCGGTGGGGTACATACATGCGCGGCACATACATGTATACCTCAGTATAGGGAGTACCCACCCACCCACCCACCCCCGGGGGAGAGGGCTACGCCGTAGCCCAACATTAGCGTATAACAGACGCCATCTTAAAACGTGTGTGTATAACATTACATGAAATGTGTTTTATTTGGCATGTGTGGGGCGTTGGATCGTGGCATGAATAACAATAGCACAGTAAAATACCAATAGTAAAACATATTTAGCCTATCACACCGTAACCTATCACACCGTAACCACACAAACACTTTACTTGTAGAAACAGTTTACTTCAAATAAACACAGATGTCGTTTAACTTACCACTCCGAGCACCATTAACAAGCCGATACCAACACGGCGTCCTGCCACAGTTAACTACGATAATTAAGATATGTCCAGTTAATTATGTATATAGACAGCAATGTTTCATGTTCACAGTCACATTAAGATAGTGACACAGTTTCCTGTGGCCTAACATAATAATTGCAACTAACAATGAGAATCTGCGCAGCTCGTGAAGTTGACGGCGGTCAGCGCAATACCTTGCTCTGCTTCCGGTGTTGCGCACTGACCCGTCACTCTGGTTCCGGTGGCGGCGAGGTTCTGCACCCATGACAACTTACAGACGCAATTGAGTGGGTTGTCGCCGAGGGAGAGAGACTTCAACTTGTACAGGCCCCGCATGGCGCATGTCTTGCCCAGTGACCGCAGTCGGTTGCCGTCCAGCAGAAGCGCGTTCAAATTACCGAGACCGACGAAGGCGCTCCCCGAAACGTGCTCTATCGCGTTCTCTCGCAGGCCGATGAACTTCATCCCCGGCGCTCCGATGAACGTTCTCGTCCGCACGACGGATATGTTGTTCTTCGCTAGTTCCAGATGCTTCACACTCGGCAGTAGAAGAAAGAAGCCTTTGGGTATCGCGTCGATGAGGTTGTTCTCCAGCAGAAGCGTGTCAAGGTGGTCCATACCTCGGAAGCTCTCGGCGTCTATCGCCGTCAGCCGGTTGTTGCCAAGGTTTAGCCAGATCATTCGCCGAAGGTTCTCGAATGTTCCGGGTTCGATATGTGCCACTTCATTGGAGCCGACGTCGAGCCTGCGCAGATGGTGCGCGTGGCTGAAAATATCGCGCCGCAGGGCCGAGAGTTTGTTAAACGCCAGCGATATTTCTTCCACGTTGCCCAACCCGTTGAACAGGCCGCGTGGCAGCGCGAATATGCCATTGTTCTTCAAGTCGAGGTTCTTCAGATGACGCAAATTCCTGAACACACCCCAGTGCAAGACGTACATGCGAGTGTTGGACACCGTCAGACGTTCCAATGCGTCTTCAATGCCGTCAAACGCCCGAGGCGACATCCCGATGAGGGGGTTGCGGTCAAGGCTGATTGCCGTGGGCCTGACGCCATCGAAGGCGTGCGACGGAACCGACTCGATGTTGTTGTCGCTCAAATCCAACATACGGTATTCGTCGACGTCTCCGCTGAAGACAGGGACGTCAAGGAGCTTCCTGCTGGAGCAGACGATGTCCATGTTCCCCGGACATCTACACAGGGGAGTGGGACACCGAGTCTGCGTAGACCGGCTGTAGACCACAGTCAACAGCAGACACAGTCCAGATTGCAGCATGATGGCCGCAGTCAAGCCACTGTTCGTTTCACGTTCACAAGTGGCAGTGGGAAAGCCACCGATTTAGCAGTGTCAGTTATCATAGTATTTCCGAATCCCACGTGCAACGTCTCCAGTGAACTAATAATCCCAGTCTTGCGACTCTTTGTAGTCGGCGTTAATGACTGACATCGTCGGTCAGATTCTATAAACACGTCATCGAAACACTACGTATTTTCACTGTTCTCGAGTCTGCGCGTTGGATGTCCTATATGGAATTTCAAATCAAAGGAATTGTAGAATCGCCACGATTACCGTCTTCGTGTTGTCCGTCACCGTGACCCACACTAAGTGTACTTCACCAGGCACAACAAGGAAAGGCTAGACAATGACTCCACAATACACAAACAGTTCGACGCCGACGAAAACGGTCGTTTCGCGGAGCCAACCCCGCGGTCTGTGCCTCTGTATGTCGACGGTACAGCGTTCCTACGGCACATCGTCGTTTCATCGATCTTTTCGCACTAATCAGCAATAGCTACTCTGAAGCTGTCCATTTGATCATTTGCTCGACGTTAGACGAGGCGTAATGAGCGCCTATTAACGGCATAACGCTTGTGTCAGCTGGCTGAACCCGGGAGAGTCGGACGACGAGACTGCCCAAGATCTGTGGGACAGTGCTCTTTAGAGATACCCTGGTCGCGACGTTGACACGAATCTAAAAAATTGCGTATCACGCAAGCCCACGCACGCGCCCGCCCTCTCGCCCCCATGCACGCACGCACGCACGCACGCACGCACGCACGCACGCACGCACGCACGCACGCACGCACTATGCAAACGTACATGACTGTAGTATATAACCATCTCCAACTTAATCTCCACAATTATGTTATGAATTTGATATTTACGCTTCGATATCGAACAGTCTTGTTGTGGTGTGTTGTGGTGTTGGTTGTGTTGCGTTGTGTTGTGGTGTGTTGGGTTGCGTTGTGTTGTGTTGTGGTGTGTTGGGTTGCGTTGTGTTCCGTTGCGTTGTGTTGTGTTGTGGTGTGTTGGGTTGCGTTATGTTCCGTTGTGTTGTGTTGTGTTGTGGTGTGTTGGGTTGCGTTGCGTTGTGTTGTGGTGTGTTGTGGTGTGTTGGGTTGCGTTGTGTTGTGTTGCATTGCGTTGCATTGTTGTGTGTTGTGGTGTGTTGTGTTGCGTTGTTGTGTGTTCTGTTGTGTTGTGTTGTGTTGTGGTGTGTTGGGTTGCGTTGTGTTCCGTTGTGTTGTGTTGTGGTGTGTTGGGTTGCGTTGCGTTGCGTTGTGTTGTGGTGTGTTGTGGTGTGTTGGGTTGCGTTGTGTTGTGTTGCATTGCGTTGCATTGTTGTGTGTTGTGGTGTGTTGTGTTGCGTTGTTGTGTGTTCCGTTGCGTTGTGTTGTGTTGTGGTGTGTTGGGTTGCGTTGTGTTCCGTTGCGTTGTGTTGTGTTGTGGTGTGTTGGGTTGCGTTGTGTTCCGTTGTGTTGTGTTGTGTTGTGGTGTGTTGGGTTGCGTTGCGTTGCGTTGTGTTGTGGTGTGTTGTGGTGTGTTGGGTTGCGTTGTGTTGTGTTGCATTGCGTTGCATTGTTGTGTGTTGTGGTGTGTTGTGTTGCGTTGTTGTGTGTTCTGTTGTGTTGTGTTGTGTTGTGGTGTGTTGGGTTGCGTTGTGTTCCGTTGTGTTGTGTTGTGTTGTGGTGTGTTGGGTTGCGTTGCGTTGTGTTGTGGTGTGTTGTGGTGTGTTGGGTTGCGTTGTGTTGTGTTGCATTGCGTTGCATTGTTGTGTGTTGTGGTGTGTTGTGTTGCGTTGTTGTGTGTTCCGTTGCGTTGTGTTGTGTTGTGGTGTGTTGGGTTGCGTTGTGTTCCGTTGCGTTGTGTTGTGTTGTGGTGTGTTGGGTTGCGTTGTGTTCCGTTGTGTTGTGTTGTGTTGTGGTGTGTTGGGTTGCGTTGCGTTGCGTTGTGTTGTGGTGTGTTGTGGTGTGTTGGGTTGCGTTGTGTTGTGTTGCATTGCGTTGCATTGTTGTGTGTTGTGGTGTGTTGTGTTGCGTTGTTGTGTGTTCTGTTGTGTTGTGTTGCGTTGTGTAGATCACATGCCAACACTTATGAGGAGTCAAACGGCCAGGGTTGTGTGCGTATGGGTGTGTTTTCCCTTAGTGGTATCTGTCTAGTATATTTTGCCCTCAACACCTAGGGATAAAAATGTACCACCGGTTTGCTAATAAGACCCTTTTAAGAAACACTTCCGTAAAATTGAACCCATGTCCATAAAAGTAGCTGTTGTACTCAAAGAATAGGATATAGTTTAACACTTTTTGTTTGATATGTGTCTTATATAATGGATGATTTGAATTAAAATGATAAACAACCAATATCTTAAGTTCTTCTTAAAATGAGACTATTGTTTTATCACGTCACGTGGCCAAAATATCGCCCGCTCCTACGGCGCCTACGCCTTGCGCCAAGGCTACCGTAAAATCGATGCATATGACAAGGCGTCGTTCAGTTTCACCGATATTACAATTATGCATTTCTGTGTTTTAATTGTGAGGGCGTGCGTGCGTGCGTGCGTGCGTGCGTGCGTGCGTGCGTGCGTGCGTGCCTCATTGCGTGCAATTGTATGCGGGGGCGCTTTGTGTATTGTAATTTTGCGTGGGTGCGTGCGTTCGTACGTGCTTCATTGCTTGTAATTACGTATATCTCAGTATTATTTGTATTTTTGCTATATATGACATGTCATATTCTTAGATAATTAGTTTTATTCATATTATCATCATATTGTGTTATATTTTTAAGATGCATTTTAAGTATCTCTGAATGGACTTTGTCCAGATTTACGGGTGCTATTTTAATACCAATTGCTTTTTAAATACAGTAATTACGTTGGCACCAGTATTAAAGCATATTTTAAAGCCTACTGTCGAATCTAATACAAATGACCTCAACAAAAAATATTATTATTACTTTGTCACAAAATGTATTACTAGTGTGTATCTGTTGATACCACTGCTTTCTTTGAGATCAGCGGTTGTTACCTCCCATAATCAGTATTAAGTTAAACACAAAATAAGACACATGCGTGTTTTTATTCAGCATGTAGATGTTTTATACATAAAAAAAATAGATTATTAAAACAGCATCACACCCAGATATCACATAATATTAATACATGTAATCATCACCATTTATTTAATTTACAATAACTTCAACTTATAGCATTTTATTAGTTGCAGAACACACGCAGATATAATAATAATAAGTACACACATATATATATATATATATATATATATATATATATATATATATATATATATATATATATATATATATATATATATATATATATATATATATATAGCACACACATATAATAATAATAAGTACACTTATATATATATATATATATATATATATATTTATATCATATATAGCATACATATATAATAATAATAAGTACACTTATATATATATATATATATATATATATATATATATATAATAAGTACACTTATATACATATATATATATATATATATATATATATATATATTTATATCATATATAGCACACATATATAATAATAATAATAAGTACACTTATATATATATATTTCATATATCGCACACATATATAATAATAATAATAAGTACACTTATATATATATATATTTCATATATCGCACACATATATAATAATAATAATAAGTACACTTATATAGCGCACATGCTCAAAATACATATATAACACAATATGATGATAATATGAATAAAACTAAGTATCTAAGAATATGACATGTCATATATAGCACACAGAAAAAAATACAAGTAATACTGAAACATATAAACATATACATAATTCCATGCAATGATGCACGCTCGCACTCACAATTAAAACACAGAAATACATAATTGTAATATCAGCGCCACCGCACGGAGTTTCGGTGAAACTGAACGACGCCTTATCATATGCATTGATTTTACGGTAGCCTTGGTGCTACTCGTAGGCGCCGCGGTAGATGGCGATGTTTTGGTTTAATGCTTTTTATTTATTGTTTTCGTTTTAAGAAAGTAAATGTACTTTTTTGGCCACGTGACATGTGTATATGTGTAGTAGATATATGAGGAGAAGTGTAGGTGCTCTAGGTGGTCATTTTCATGGTTAGGTCAGAAAGTAAAAGATCGCCGCGCTTCATTGTAAACCTTAACAAGGTTGGAATTAATATGTTTTATCTAAGTCATGTATCTAAGTCATGTAACAGAGTCATGTAACAATGTTATGTAACAAAGTCATGTAACAAAGCTATTTAATGTTATTTTCAATTAGAAAATTACTTAAATTTCACATAATAACATGTTTAAAAAAAGTCTATCTAGAGTATAAAAGACGCTGACAATCTAAAAAGGTTTATCATCTATCTGTACAATACTGGATGAGTTATACACAGTGATTAAAAACCAGTAATGTTCAATTTGGCAGCGTTACGAAAGTTACTAATAAATCACATGGACTTGGTGTTTCATGTTGAATGGACATAACATAAAATTACATTATTCGCAGCTACTGGCAAGAAATGTTATTGAAATTTAACGTGTTGTGAAGATGGTGGTAACGTGACGTTTCAATGTTACGCTTTCAAGTTGTGACCACTGGTCATTGCGACCATACAAAATCGTGTAGCGTCTACACAAATAAATCAACGTTGTCATAACAATTGTCAAACAAGATACAAAGAACTGTGGGAAAATCACGATGGAAACAAATTCTGTTCGGTTCGGTTGCTCCATCTAGCGATTAACCAAAGACACATTATCCCTCAAATATCCACGTTCCTTCATGGCTAGTTGGCTACATGTAACCTCGATTATCCAGGCTCCGGTAGGTGCCGCCACTGTTTCTAGCACACCTCATCGCCTGGTCCCAAACCAGCGCATTCATGTATGTCCATCGATAACAGATACTGCACCGGATACAGTCGTTATCGCTTCTTTCTACTAACAATTCGCTGCTCTGGATGATTTTCCACTATGTCTTTGACGATGCCTTTTTGCTACGGCCTCTTCTTCCCTGTGTCACCCCATTGTGTCGGTGTCGTCTTCGCAGACGAAGTTTTTCTTCTTTCAAAACGTGAGACGACACCGAGACGCTACTCACTGTCGAACTTTTTAGTTCTACTTTGTACGGACTTCAGTCGCACCGCCGCTAGTGCCGGAAGTTGACAGAAACGGCGCATTCGTACCATCGCTGGTGCCGGAAGTAGATAGTAATGACGCACTCGCAACATGGGTGGTACCGGAAGTAGACGGTAATGGCGCAGTCATACCTTCGTTGGTGTCGGAAGTAGACGGCAATGGCGTACTCGTACCATTGGTGGTGATGGAAGTAGACGGTAATGGCGTAGTCATACCATCGCTGGTGATTGAAGTAGACGGTAATGGCGCAGTCATACCATCGTTGTTGCCGGGAGTAGGTAATGGTAATGGTGTACTCGTACCATTGGTGGTGTCGGAAGTAGACGGTAATGGCGCAATGTCGCACTGCCGCTCGTGCCGGAAGTAGATGGTAATGGCGCAATCGCAATGTTGCACTGCCGCTCGTGCCGGAAGTAGATGGTAATGGCGCAATCGCAATGTCGCATTGCCGCTCGTGCCGGAAGTAGATGGTAATGGCGCAATCGCAAAGCTGCTGGTGCCGGAAGTAGTTGGCAATGGCGCAATCGCAATGTCACACTGCCGTTTGTGTCGGAAGTAGATGGTAATGGCGCAATCGCAATGTCACACTGCCGTTTGTGTCGGAAGTAGATGGTAATGGCGCAATCGCAATGTCGCATTGCCGCTCGTGCCGGAAGTAGATGGCAATGGCGCAATCGCAATACCGCTGGTGCCGGAAGTAGATGGCAATGGCGCAATCGCAATGTCGCAGTGCCGCTCGTGTCGGAAGTAGATGGTAATGGCGCAATCGCAATATCGCAGTGCCGCTCGTGTCGGAAGTAGATGGCAATGGCGTAATTGCAATGTCGCACTGCCGCTGGTGCCGGAAGTAGATGGCAATGGCGCAATTGCAATGTCGCACTGCCGCTCGTGCCGGAAGTAGATGGCAATGGCGCAATCGCAATGTCGCACTGCCGCTCGTGCCGGAAGTATATGATACTGGCGCAATCGCAATGTCGCACTGCCGCTCGTGCCGGAAGTAGATGGTAATGGCGCAATCGCAATGTTGCATTGCCGCTCGTGCCGGAAGTAGATGGTAATGGCGCAATCGCACTGCAGCTCGTACCTGAAGTAGATGGTAATAGCGCAATAGCAATGCCGCTCGTGCCGGAAGTAGATGACAATGGCGCAATCGCAATGTCGCACAGCCGTTTGTGTCGGAAGTAGATGGTAATGGCGCAATTGCAATGGCAATGTCGCGCGTGCCGGAAGAAGATGGTAATGGCGCAATTGCAATCGCAATGTCGCAGTGCCGCTCGTGCCGGAAGTAGATGGTAATGGCGCAATCACAATGTCGCACTGCCGTTTGTGTTGGAAGTATATGATAATGGCGCAATTGCAATGTCGCACTGCCGCTCGTACCGGAAGAAGGTGGTAATGGCGCAATCGCAATGACGCAGTGCCGTTTGCGTCGGAAGTAGATGGTAATGGCGCAATCGCAATGTCGCATTGCCGCTCGTGCCGGAAGTAGATAGTAAGGGCGCAGTCGTTCCATCGAAGGTAGCGGCTCGCCGACGTCATCGTTCTTCGTCGTCGCGCTGCCAATAAAAGGGCATTCAATCGGTCACGTTGTATCCACTAACAGTCCAAACCGTTACAACGTATTTGAATATATAAAAAGCGACCACCATCGATAAGCGTGTCCGTCTGATTCATTTAGGGGGCATGATCGATTGTGTAGCTCAATTAAAAACGGTGGAAAGTCGAGGTACCAACATTACCCGTTACCACGGGATGGCTCACATAAGAACTAATGTTTCATGCGCGCATTTTGTGGTACACTTTGGAAAATAATCATATTCACGATAAAAAAGGCAACTCAAGACGGGCAAAATGGAGTAGGGTAACCGCACATAATAGTTTACGTACTAGAAACAGATTGCAATATACCAATGAAATATCGTTTATTTTATCGCACACATAAATATCCTTGCACTGCGTTCGGACACACAAGTAATTTAAGTGATATACAACATCTATGCAGGGTCATCAATTTGGTGTGGATTGAGGCATAAGCAAGATACAATCCGAGGTTGATATAGTCTCATTTTACGTTTCACAGCTTACATGTTGCACAGCATATAGTCTCCGACCAGTTCCATGTCGTCAGTCTATTGCTATTGTGCGCCTCGTCTTGCTGCTAGGTGGCGCTGGTAAGCAGCTTCCGGTTGGTTGAAGACGGTCTTGGCGATGCTGGTGTAGATGAAAATGAAGCAGCTCTACTCCGAGTGTGGGGCACCCCTGCACCTGTGTGTTACCTACCTGACGGTTCCTACGGTGTGTCGTGGGAAAACACCTTTGCACACGTGCAAAGAAATAGACACATCAGTCTCCGCGTTAATCAAGCAGATCCACCAGACGCCGCGTGTCGTTTTTTTCTCTCGAGAATGTCACCCCTTTAAACCCGACTGCAAAACCGGGCGTGAACAGTGTGCCCGCAAGTGACGTAGTTAGAACACCTTAAAGGATGGAGACAAATCGGGGAAGTTGGGTGGATCCATTCGATACGGAGAGACAGACAGGACGGGAAGAGGTTCTAATGTGAGAAGCAAAACAAGAGGATATGTGAAAGGCGGGAAACGATGAATCAGTGTAGGAGGTTTGTAAATAAAACAAAATCAAATGATAGGATATACCTACCAAAACCCCTATCAAAAATTAAAAAAAATTAAAAATCAGAAGCACCGTAGGCCAAGTGACACGCATTGCTAAAGCAGTGAATGAAAAGACTATCACTTGCAAAGTTTCAACTAGGAAACAAAAACTAAAAAAATATGCCTTTCCAATTTATGTGTGATAATCCAAATAGACCTTTGACCCACCCACCCAAACCCTTTTTTATTATTGATTCTTATATTAACAAAATACCAAAGACGAAATGACTCCATTTGAAAGACACATACGACACGACGCGTAAGGCGCGTACGCTTCTAACTCGCACAAGAGGAAGTTGTGCTTTCTGCCGGGATTGACGACGAACAGGTAGCGGCCTCGGACGCCGCGCTCTCCGCACACGAGATGTTCCGTTGTGTTGAATGGAACGCGCGGATGGTCGGCACAGAGCGAGTACTCGGAGTCGTTGAGACTGGGCGGGTGGCGTAGGTCAGGACGGATGTTTGTGAGACCGACGTAGATGTGACTGATAGCTGTAAGGCACAGACCATAATGATTTATTGCATAGGTGCCGTGCTAAAGTGTTGTCTGATTATAACAAAACTGGACCTTCAGAAGTTCTTCAATGCTACTGCCATCATGTCGTTCACATGGTGAATAAGTTTAGTCAGAATCACGTACCACCTGCTCTTTTAAAACGCCTGCATTTATGATGCCCGTCTATGTTGACCAACGTTTATGATGCCCGTCTATGTTGACCAACATTTATGATGCCCGTCTAGGTTGACCAACATTTATGATGGCCGTCTATGTTGACCAACATTTATGATGCCCGTCTATGTTGACCAACATTTATGATGCCCGTCTATGTTGACCAACATTTATGATGCCCCTCTATGTTGACCAACATGTATGATGCCCGTCTATATTGACCAACATGTATGATGCCCGTCTATGTTGACCGAAACAGCCACGTAATTATGCGCCTAATGGTAGAAACAAATGGCCAAAAAGTCTTTAAAATACGCACCATTTCACTTCCAATGGCTGCTAGCACTAAGCCTGCAGGAATGCCTGCTATGGCCTCCAAGGTTGCATGCAGTACTTATGGTAAGAGGTAACCCATGTGTCGCTTACCACTTTTACCAGACGTCACGGTGACGGATTCAATGAGTTCGACTCGACCGAGGTCGACAGACCACCAGGGTTCCTCCACAAATATAGCAGAAGTCTGTCGACGACGTCGCCCTTGTCCCTGTGACGGCTTTCCAGGCTTTAGAGTGACGCGTCCAGTGCCGAGTAGCGATGACGTGTCTTCCGACGGCGACATTAACGGAACCTGGCAAACGTGGCGTCAGAATAAACGACAATGTGCAGTATTGCTTCATGTAAATGTGTTTTTCTCCCTGTAATGTTTTCGATAATTTACGTGTTATTTTGCTAATATGAAATTTATGTCGCGAAAGAGGCATGTTGCATACACACCGAACTAGGGGAGACCTCTTTTAGTTCTTGCAATTTTCAGTTAATCACTTTTTGTTAAAAGTATGTTAGGTGAATTATTTCTGTCAACGTATACATTAAATTTATTATTTGTGTTAATAAAACGTGCCACACCATTAATACTCCGTATTGTAGTTAGGAAGTCAAGAGGAGCGCAGGAAACACTAGCGGGGAAAAGAAGAAATTTTTCAAAACCAGTGAAAGACATGGAAGGAAGAACCATCAACAAGGAAGTGGAGCAAAGATCAAGATGGGAAGAATACTTCAAATAAATCCTCAACAGAGACCCACCAGCAGAAAGACCAGACATACCAATAGCAGAAACGTTTTTTAATGTTAACACAAATCCACCTTCGAAGGCTGAAATAGTAGAGCACTGAAGATGTTAAAGGACGTAAAGACGCCAGGACCAGACGGCATACCACCAGAGGCTCTGAAAGCAGACCCGATAACAACAATATATATGTTGCACCACCTATTCTTGAAGAGAATAAGAGAAAGTCCTAACAGAATGGAAAAATGGATACCTTGTAACTGCCAAAGAAAGGTGACTTGGGAATGTGCAGGAACTGGAGAGGAATCACACTCCTATCCGTACCAAGTAAAGTCTTCACACGCATACTATTGGACAGAATGAAAGGAGCACTGGATGAAAAGTTACGTGAAGAATAAGCTGGTTTTCGGAAAAACAAATCATGCACTGACCATATTGCTACACTGAGAATAATCATAGAACAATCAATTGAGTGGCAGTCACCCCTGTATATTAATTTCATAAAATTCGAGCTTTTGATCGTGATGAAGAAGAAATAGAAAACCACCACCACCACTGACTGTTAATGGTGAAACTGTAGAGCGTGCTACCACTTATAAATATCTGGGTGTGATTATAGACGAAAAACTGAACTGGAATGAAAACACAGTGTCTGTGTACAAGACATGTAGACAAATACTGCATTTCCTCTCGAAACTGTCACAGTTTGAGGTTAATCAAAGTGTGCTGTCAACCTTCTGTCAGGCAGTAGTGCAGTCAGTTCTTTTGTATTGTTTTGTGTGCTATCACACCTCACTCTCAGCTGAAAACATGAACAAGCCAGAGCGTGTGGTAAAACAAGCTGCCAAATCCATCCATGTTACACCACTTCACGACTTGCATTGTCATTACATGACAAAGAAGACATATCACGCGATGCAACACATCCACTACACACCACATTCATTCCAGCGAGATCAGGCAGGCGGTATCTATCCATTTTTGCACGCACTGCCCGTCACAGCAGATCTTTTGTACCATCCGCCATTAGGGCCCTTAACTCACGATTGCAAAGTTACAGAGGGGTATGTGCGAACTATAGAATTACATGTATATGCATATATATATATATATATATATATATATATATATATATATATATATATATATATATATATATACATATTCATATACATATACATATATATTACTAATTGGATTACACACACGTATGCATCTTATACACAGTGTGCATACAGTGTAGGTGTTTACAGCTTGATATATTAAAGCGAAAGTCATGTTTTGGGGGCTATTCACCTTAGAGTTAATACAAGCTAACCACGTGCAAATAAAATCACGAATATCAATAGTGGTTTACTCAGAATGTTTTGGAGTATCCGGTCATTTCTTCGAATGACTGAGCGCTGATATGTTAACCAGCACGACGGGTAAGCGCATATGCACAGTTCTATAAAATCGTGTTTGTTTTGCCAGAAAGAAAACTAGTTTAGTAAACAAAGACCACAATATGTTACATAAGTTGAGTTTGGACGCAAATAGCATGGCCATATCCTATTGGCAAGAATAGGAATAGATGTATACGAATATATTTTCATTTGGCGAGCGAATATTGCCAGAAGCACTCGTGACGTAGTTGAATTTCAGTTTAACTTCTACTTGGCATAACCCCTTATACTATAATAGTAGACATGTTTCAAGTTTCATCCACGAAACATAAAAAGTGGCTGCGTAAGATGATATTATGTGGGCATACCATCACAAGTTTTAAGTGGTTAAAAAGTCATTTTTGTCCACACCTCGTTAATTTCGTCATAACTCCCGATTTTTGGACAGTGTGTCTGCTGGTGGACTTACAACCAACTACTGTCGATGGCTTCTCCATGTGTGCTATGTTTTAAAGCGACTCTGTAACAACTAGCCCCGGTCTCTCCTACCTTCCCTAGCATTAGACGTGTAGACTTGCAGTTCGCACACCCGCAGGCTAGAGTTGGTGGCTAGTCGTAGCAAGAACAGGTAGCGCCCTCTAGGGTTGCGTGTAGTGCAGTTGACGACGAGGGTTTGTCCTGCCGTCACGGTTCCAGCGTAGCGGGCACACACCATGTACTCGACGTCAGCGAGGAGGGCCGGGGCTCGCTCAGTCGGCGTTACGTCCGTCAGACCGAACGTGAAATCAGACAACGCGCTGTAGTCTGCAAACGGAACACGTGATGTGCAGTTGGTTCCCGGGGACAGATAATTAATTTACTTTCGGGCTTACGAAAAAAGCCCCGGTTATTTTGCCTCGGTAGCCTTTTGAATGTTTTTGCTCCATACAATGTATTTCTGAACAGCCATATCTGTGGACTACGATATTTAAGTTGTGCCCAGATTTTAAAAGTGGATTATCAGGAGCACAATTATGCACGTGCCATGGTATGATCCCTTGTGCTCAAAGACAGAATCCTGTTTGTTTGGGCAACAGATAAATCATTTTAAATGTTGATTTTCTCGAAAACAAAATTGTAGGATTTGAAAAATTACAACAATTAAAGTGTAGTGTTTTATTAAAGCAGAATCGTAAGTTTGTGCAAACTGAAATTGCCTGACATACTTTTAGCATTGGTTTCAATGGAAAAGCAACGGTGAATACTGTCGCCTCCCACTGCTATTTCTTGGTTTCTGGTGATGGTCACGACCTTATTCATTCACCGGCCTGGTCGCTGGTGATGACGACGACCTTATTCACTTACCGTCCTGGTCGCTGGTGATGACGACGACCTTATTCACTTACCGTCCTGGTCGCTGGTGACGAGGACGACCTTATTCACTTACCGTCCTGGTCGCTGGTGACGAGGACGACCCTGACGATGGTGTTGTCACAGAGTAGTCGCACGGCCCACCAAGGGTTGTCCTCTCGGTCTGTCAGACTGCACTGGGAGTGGCTTGTCGTGTTGTCTCCGTCCACTGCCAGTCCGGACGGACACGACGGCCGACAGTCTGTGCTCTCGGACGACATGTACGTCGGCTGGTTGAGGGCCAGGTTTAATTGTGACACTGCACTGAACAATCAGCTGTACAAATATGTGTCTAGTTATACAAGTATAGTGGCGTAGGCAAGAAAGGCTACGCCGGCTCATTCGCTACCGTTGAGTACCACGCACGACCGTTGTTGCGGTTCGCTTATCTAGGTATGTGATCATCACGTTACATAAAACGGTCGTTGATTGGAGTAAGTTTTTCCTAAAAACTACGATTTGTTTGCATTGCATACTTACTTACTTATTTGCTTACTTACCTACTTACTTACTTACTTACTTAGTCCTATTCGCTCAAGGTAGAACATAGCCCCGAAACACTAGCCCAGTTCAAAACACAACCCCAGTTCAAAACACAACACCAGTTCAAAACACCAACCCTGTTCAAAACATTACCCTCGTTCAAAACACTACCTCTGTTCAAAACACAACCCCAGTTCAAAACACCAACCCCGTTCAAAACACTACCCTCGTTCAAACCACTACTCCAGTTCAAAACATAAACCTATTTCAAAACACTACTCCCGTTCAAAACACTACCACTTTCAATACACTACCCCAGTTCAAAACACTACCCTCGACCAAAACATTATCCTTGTTGAAAACACTACCCCGTTCAAAACACTACCCTCGTTCAAAACACTACCCTCCCTCTCCCCCGTTCAATATACAACCCCCGTTCAAAACACCGTATACGTTCAAAACAATCTTGTGTCTTAATCGAGTGTAAAAGAAACAAGTTTGCATCAAGGTTTAAACGGATGTAATTACATAAATCTACTCAGTTTAAATTGAATTTATTTGAAAAATGATGTGTTCCACACTGTCTTTAAAACACTGAATGCGTGCCTGGCTTTTCCAATCCAGTCTTAGCTTATGAAAATTGTACTGTTATTGTGGTCTACTTGCTGCGTCTGCGTATCTGATACATCTGCTTCTCTATTTACTCGAGTGTCTACTCTGGATTATGGTAACTAAGGTGACTAATAGGCACAACACAATCAACTGCTGCATACACCGCATTCAATAATTCGCACCAGTGAACCGTGGTCCAACATTTACATTATAAATGAACGCCTTTTGTTTCCAGTGCTGGTGTTATGCATCAATATTAAGTTCATAAACTGTGTATACCTAATAACTCAGATCCTGGGAGACCGAGAAAGTGTAGGACAAATAACGTTTGCCCTAGGGGAGACACGCGAAACCACGCGTATTTTACTGTCTGGGTCAGGGTAAGCCAGTGTAGAACCTTCAAAACACTAGCCCAGTTCAAAACACAACACCAGTTCAAAACACTCCCTCGTTCAAAATATTACCCCCGTTCAAAACACAACCCCAGTTCAAAACACAACCCTAGTTCAAAACACCAACCCCGTTCAAAACACTACCCTCGTTCAAAACACTACCTCTGTTCAAAACACAACCCCAGTTCAAAACACCAACCCCGTTCAAAACACTACCCTCGTTCAAAACACTACTCCCGTTCAAAACACAACCCCATTTCAAAACACTACCCCCGTTCAAAACACTACCACTTTCAATACACTACCCCAGTTCAAAACACTACCCTCGACCAAAACATTATCCTTGTTGAAAACACTACCCCGTTCAAAACACTACCCTCGTTCAAAACACTACCCTCCCTCTCCCCCGTTCAATATACAACCCCCGTTCAAAACACCGTATACGTTCAAAACAATCTTGTGTCGCAATCGAGTGTAAAAGAAACAAGTTTGCATCAAGGTTTAAACGGATGTAATTACATAAATCTACTCAGTTTAAATTGAATTTATTTGAAAAATGATGTGTTCCACACTGTCTTTAAAACACTGAATGCGTGCCTGGCTTTTCCAATCCAGTCTTAGCTTATGAAAATTGTACTGTTATTGTGGTCTACTTGCTGCGTCTGCGTATCTGATACATCTGCTTCTCTATTTACTCGAGTGTCTACTCTGGATTATGGTAACTAAGGTGACTAATAGGCACAACACAATCAACTGCTGCATACACCGCATTCAATAATTCGCACCAGTGAACCGTGGTCCAACATTTACATTATAAATGAACGCCTTTTGTTTCCAGTGCTGGTGTTATGCATCAATATTAAGTTCATAAACTGTGTATACCTAATAACTCAGATCCTGGGAGACCGAGAAAGTGTAGGACAAATAACGTTTGCCCTAGGGGAGACACGCGAAACCACGCGTATTTTACTGTCTGGGTCAGGGGAAGCCAGTGTAGAACCTTCAAAACACTAGCCCAGTTCAAAACACAACACCAGTTCAAAACACCAACCCCGTTCAAAACACTCCCTCGTTCAAAATAATACCCCCGTTCAAAACACAACCCCAGTTCAAAACACAACCCTAGTTCAAAACACCAACCCCGTTCAAAACACTACCCTCGTTCAAAACACTACCTCTGTTCAAAACACAACCCCAGTTCAAAACACCAACCCCGTTCAAAACACTACCCTCGTTCAAAACACTACTCCCGTTCAAAACACAACCCCATTTCAAAACACTACCCCCGTTCAAAACACTACCACTTTCAATACACTACCCCAGTTCAAAACACTACCCTCGACCAAAACATTATCCTTGTTGAAAACACTACCCCGTTCAAAACACTACCCTCCCCCTCCCCCGTTCAATATACAACCCCCTTTCAAAACACCGTATACGTTCAAAACAATCTTGTGTCGCAATCGAGTGTAAAAGAAACAAGTTTGCATCAAGGTTTAAACGGATGTAATTACATAAATCTACTCAGTTTAAATTGAATTTATTTTGCCATTTGATTTTCAGGATGTATCTCAGACATTTGTTAATTAATGTTTGTAGCATTCGGGTTGTTGTCTTGGTTACTCTCCGTGTCTCAGAGCCATACAACAGCACTCTTTTCACGTTGGTGTTGAAGATTCTGATCTTGTTTCGTGTTGAGAAATATGATGTGTTCCACACTGTCTTTAAAACACTGAATGCGTGCCTGACTTTTCCAATCCTGTCTTAGCTTGTGAAAATTGTACTGTTATTGTGGTCTACTTGCTGCGTCTGTGTACCTGATACAACATCTGTTTGTCTCTTTACTCGTGTGTCTATTCTGGATTATGGTAACTAAGGTGACTAATAGGCACAACACAATCAACTGTTGCATACACCGCATTCAATAATTCGCACCAGTGAACCGTTGTCCGATATTTACGTTATAAATGAACGCCTTTTGTTTCCAGTGCTGGTGTGATGCATCAATATTAAGTTCATAAACTGTGTATACCTAATAACTCAGATCCTGGGAGACCGAGAAAGTGTAGGACACATAACGTTTGCCCTAGGGGAGACACGCGAAACCACGCGTATTTTACTGTTTGGGTCAGGGGAAGCCAGTGTAGAACCTTCAAAACACCAACCCCGTTCAAAACACTAACCTCGTTCAAAACACTACCCCCGTTCAAAACACAACCCCAGTTCAAAACACAACCCCAGTTCAAAACACCAACCACGTTCAAAACACTACCCTCGTTCAAAACACTACTCCCTTTCAAAGCAAACTGGACTAAACAGTGACTGGGAAAAATTTAAGGAACTCCGAAAGCAAGCTACTAAAGCATTAGCAAAATCCTACAAAGACTATGTTAACAACCACATTGGAGACAGCCTGAAAACAAATCCAAAACGATTCTGGTCATTTATTAAGGCAAATAAACGAGAAAACATTGGCATCCCCACACTTCGAGTAAACGACCAACCAATAATTAATGATCGAGATAAAGCAAATGCCCTAAACAACCAATTTAGCTCTGTATTTACCCAAGAAAACCACCCTATCCCCCAAATAGCCCCCTCTACTTACCCCAACATCCCCCTTCTCGAAATTGGCATAGATGGCGTAATAAAGCAGCTGGAAAATCTAAACCAGAACAAAGCTACAGGCCCAGATGAACTCCCAGCCAGAGTCATTAAAGAAACTGCAAAGCAGATAGCTCCCATCATCACCCAAATTTTCCAACAATCATACAACACAGGTAAACTTCCTAATGACTGGCTACAAGCATTAGTAACTCCTATACACAAAAAGAGCCATAAATCTGACCCAGCTAACTACAGACCCATATCACTAACCTGCATCCTCTGTAAAGTAATGGAACATATCATCCTAAGCAACATGTGGAAACACCTGCACAAGCATAACATCATTCTCCACTTCCAACACGGATTCCAGTCGGGACTGTCTTGTGAATCTCAACTCATTGAGACAGTCCACGACTGGATGACTGCTATGGACAACAAGACCCAAATTGACGCAATCCTGCTTGACTTTGCTAAAGCCTTCGACAAAGTGCCTCACCTACGTCTTCTATCAAAATTGACCTCCTACGGAATCACTGGAAACACTCAAAATTGGATCAAATCTTTTCTATCCAACCGCAAACAGAGAGTCTCAGTTAACGGTGCCCTGTCGGACATCACAGATGTCACATCTGGTGTCCCACAGGGTTCAGTCCTAGGACCTGTCCTCTTCTTACTCTACATAAATGACATAAATGGGAACATCAAATCTTCTATACGCCTTTTTGCAGATGATAGTATTATATATCGTAAAATTTCTTCCAAAACCGACCACGAAATTCTCCAAACTGACCTAAGCCAACTCCAAACATGGTCAGACAAATGGCAAATGGAATTTAATGTATCTAAATGCGTCCACCTTCCAATAACAAACAAAACTAAACCCAGCACACACAAGTACTCGCTTTCTGGCCAGCCATTATCCACCGTATCCAGCCACTCATACCTCGGAGTAAAATTGGATTCCAAATTAACCTGGACAAATCACGTCACTGACATAACTTCAAAATCTTCGAAATGTTTAGGCATGATTAAACGAACTCTTGGCCCATGTAAACCCGAAGTTAAGCAAACAGCCTACAACATGCTAATCCGGCCAAAACTTGAGTACTCTTCACCCATATGGAATCCCCACACCTTTTCACAAGTTAAAAGCCTTGAAAGAGTGCAACACTCTGCTGCCAGATTTGTTAAAAACGATTACAGACGGAACACAAATCCAGCAGATCTAATTACTGCCCTTGGATGGCCAACCCTCGAACGAAGGCGCATTATCAAACAAGCCACTACCTTCTACAAAATTCTAAACAACATTATTGAGATCACCCCCCTTCCAGGCCTACTAACTCGCTCTCGAACCCGTGGACAATACATAGCCCCCAAGTGTCGTATAAATGCAATGGTCTTTTCATTTTATCCCAGAGCCATTCGCATATGGAATATGATTCCATCAAAAATTACCAACATAAAAAACCCAAAATCATTTCAAGAAGCTATTATGGAACTCCCTTTCACCACACCTCCTCACCTAAACTGCCTTTAAAACACAGTGCTCAGCGTAAACTTATCCATGGTGTGGGTATGGAGACTGTCTATGTGTGCATGTGGCAAGGCAGCGACAGTATCCATACACACAACCAACCTATTAAAATTTTTCGTTAAACATCCTATACATAAAATAAATAAAACTATCAGATAAAAACCATTTCAGCAACATTAATGATACTAGTCTTTTAATCAAATGTACCACCCACAGCGCATGCGCACAGTCCACCACAAACTCCTGCGTTAGCCCAAGTTTGGGCTGTTTGGAGTAAACCACTTGAGACTTGAGACTTGAGAAAACACAACCCCATTTCAAAGCACTACCCCCGTTCAAAACACTATCCCAGTTCAAAACACTACCCTCGACCAAAACATTATCCTTGTTGAAAACACTACTGCCGTTCAAAAAACTACCTTCGTTCAAACCACTACCCCCTTTCAATACACTACCCTAGTTCTAAACACTAACCTCGTTCAAAACACTACCCCCCGTTGAATATACAACCCCCGTTCAAAACACCGTATACGCTCAAAACAATCTTGTGTCGCAATCGGGTGTAAAAGAAACAAGTTTGCATCAAGGTTTAAACGGATGTAATTACAATTGTGTGTGTGTGTGTGTGTGTGTGCGTGCGTGCGTGCGTGCGTGCGTGCGTGCGTGCGTGCGTGCGTGCGTGTGCGTGCTTGCGTGGGTGCGCGCATGCGTGTGTGTTGCATATTCGTAAACATCAACAAATTGAACAATGTCCATTTATTAAAAAAACTTATCATAATAATAAAAACTCTGTTAGGATTATATTTTTTTATAATCTTTAGTAAAACATTATATCGTGCGTTTTATGTACATTAAACTGTTCAATTTAAACTGAGTAGATTTATGTCATTACATCCGTATAAACCTTGCTGCAAACACACTCGATTGCGACACAAGATTGTTTTGAACGTATAAGGTGTTTTGAACGGGGGTAGTGTATTGAACGGGGGGTAGTGTTTTGAACGAGGTTAGTGTTTTGAACTGGGGTAGTGTATTGAAAGGGGTAGTGTTTTGAACGAGGGTAGGGTATACTCTTTATCAGACCTGGTTGTTTTGAACTTATTATCAGAGTGTATTGAACTTGGCCACTGCAGTGTTTTGAATGTGTTGTGAAAACACTCACACAAAAAACGAGAGTGTGTTTGTTGTTCCAGCTCTAGGAATCAGAGAGAATTGCGGTGTCAGTGCGGTGGGGAATATATGTCAGTTGATTTAAGAATTTGTATAATCTGGTGAACGTCTCGATATAGCAAACGACGATATGATGGCGAATTGCTGCTATGAATTTTAAAACACCCGAGCCATGTAAACGCATTCTTGCTTCCCGGACGCAGTTTCATACTCATACCCAACGAACTTACATTTTCTCTCAAGAATAGAGTACATTGAATGACTGGGTTTGTTCGAAACACTCATTGGTTGTTAGTCAAATAAGTCCCGAGTCGCTAACCAGAACAGTTGAATTATAGAGATAATTTTGACAGGATATGTAATGTTTAGGAAAGATCGAATAGGAAGAAGGGGCGGGGGAGTTATTTTATATGTTAAAGAATCTATTCAGGCTTATGAAATAAAACTAGAAAGGGAAGCAGATTGCGATGAAGCTGTTTGGTGCAAAATTGTTTCAGGAAATTCAAAATTAACTGTTGGATTAGTTTATCGAAGTCCAAACATAAACGAAGAGGACAACACAAAAATAAAAAACGCTATAAAGGAAGTTAGTAAAGGGGAATGTATCATAATTGGAGATTTTAACCATGGACACATACAATGGAATTCTCTAGAGAATACAGGGATTGAGGACCAACAATTTCTATTTTTAATCCAGGATAGCTTTCTTACTCAGCACGTACTAGAACCAACCAGGGGAGAAAATGTATTAGATATAGTTTTGTCATCACAAAAAGAATTAGTGGACAATGTAAAAATAATTGAACCATTGGGTAATAGTGACCATAATCAAATACATTTTGACATCAATGTAAAATCAGAAAGTAAAAATAAGAAAACGTACAAGAGAAACTTCCACAAAGGTAACTACAAATATATGAGAAAATATTTAGCAAAGCTAGATTGGAATAACATGCTGATGAATAAGACCGCAATTGAATGTTGGAATATTCTAAAATATGAAATTGAGAGTATCATCGATACATTTGTTCCCTTCCAAAAACAAGGAAAATGGTGTAGAAAGAAACACTTGTCAAAAGAGGCTATTAGAAAAATAATGCTAAAACAAACTATGTGGAGGGTTTATAGGCGTACCAGAAAGGAAGAAGACTATGCAAAATACAAAGAGGCACTTAATGCAGCTACAACTGAAATCAGACAATCTAAAAGAAGCTATGAGCAAAAACTAGCATGTAACATAAAAAATGACAGCAAGAGTTTTTATGTATATGTCAAGAGTAAACAAAACGTACAAGACAAGGTTGGACCTCTAGAAGACAGTGCTGAAAATATAATATCACAGGGGTTTTTAATGGCGGAAGACCTAAATGGTTACTTCAGTTCAGTGTTTACCAAAGAAGATATTAGTTCATTACCAGTTGCTGATGCTAAATTTCAGGGGGCTAAATCTGACTATTTAGGTCCGTTAGTTGTAACTCCAGAATTGGTAGCTAAGAAAATAAAGGCAATGAAGGATAACAAATCACCGGGAGTGGATGGGATTCCTCCAAAATTACTAATGGAAACAGTAGAACAAATCACTATACCACTTGCAAGAGTATTCAACTTGTCATTAAAAGAGGGAGTTGTTCCGTTTGAATGGAAAGAAGCAAACATCATACCATTATTTAAAAAGGGTTCGAGAAATAAGTCAGAGAATTACAGACCAGTGAGTTTAACGTCAGAGATTTGTAAATTATTAGAACGGTTAATTAAAGACCATATGGTGGACTTCCTCGTTAAGCATAACTTATTAAATTCATCTCAACATGGATTCCTTAAAGCGAGGTCATGCTTAACAAATATGTTATGTTTTTTGGAAGAAACCACTAAGTGGATAGACGTGGTATCGCCAGTAGATATTATCTACTTAGATTTTCAGAAAGCTTTTGACAAAGTGCCACATCAAAGATTACTACTTAAATTAAAAGCCCATGGTATCGGGGATAGCATAACTGACTGGATAGAACATTGGCTGACTGACAGAAGACAACGCGTTGTAGTAGATGGAGAAGTTTCAAATTGGAAATCGGTTTTGAGTGGGGTACCTCAAGGATCAGTATTAGGACCTATATTATTCTTAATTTATATCAATGACTTGGACGACAGTATAACAAGTAACGTACTGAAATTTGCGGACGACACAAAACTGTTTAGAAAAGTTAATACTGATGGTGATAAAATAACATTTCAAAACGATCTACACAGATTAATGAAATGGTCTGAGAAATGGCAGATGTTGTTCAATTTGGGGAAATGTAAATGCCTACATACAGGACATGGGAATTTGAATGTAAACTATAAAATGGGAGATACTGTTCTGGGTACTACTGTGAAAGAAAAGGACTTAGGAGTTACAATAAGCGCTGATATGAAAGTTTCAGAGCAGTGTGGTATTGCAGCTTCAAAGGGTAATCAAATTCTTGGATTGATTAGAAGAAACATAACATAAAAGGGAAAAAAGTTAATTATACCTCTTTATAAAGCAATAGTTAGACCTCATTTAGAATACTGTATACAAGCATGGAGACCATATCGTAAGAAGGATATAGATACGCTTGAACGCATACAAAGGAGAGCAACTAAAATGATTCCAGAACTGAGAGACCTTAGTTATGAAGAACGCCTGAAAGAATGTGGTTTAACAACTCTAGAGACAAGGAGGTTAAGAGGAGATCAGATTGAAGTTTTTAAGATATTGAATGGGTATGAAAATATTGATAGAAATATGTTTTTCTCACTCAAGAAGGATAGCAGAACTAGAGGACATGAGGTAAAATTTGTAAAGGATCAATGTAGATTGGACGTCAGGAAGCACTCGTTCTCACAGAGGACAATAAATTAATGGAACAAATTGTCTACAGATTGTGTAACTGCTAGCAGCGTGAATATGTTTAAAAATAAGGTAGACACATATCTCATGAGGGCGGGTTATAAGTAGATGAACATTGTTGGACTCTCGATAAGCCAATGGCTTCCTTGTCCACTTGCCATCTGGGCCTTTGGCTTGGATGGCAAATCTTGTTAAATCTTGTTAAATAATGCGCGTCATGTGGGCAGAAGCATCTCCTTCCTCGTTGATTAGACAACTCACTAGAACGAACTCGATTCAGAGAGAGAGTAACTAAATATAACTTGATTTGACAGTGTTTATTTGATTTAACGAGACTGCCATCCAAAATTAACACGCTCCATGTGGCATGCGGTTAGGCGGGCAAGAAAGCCATTGGCTTATCGAGAGACCAGCATTTGTTATTTTATATGTATAATCGGTCCTTATCAGATATAATATCTGTAATTTGTTCTCAAACATATTCTCACACATACCATTTAAAACAATCAATAGATAATTTGTTCCATTCATGTATCGTCTTCTGTGAGAATGAGTACTTTCTCATATCCAACCAGTAGAACCAGAGGATATACTTTCTCATATCCAACCAGTAGAACCAGAGGATGTACTTTCTCATATCCAACCAGTAGAACCAGAGGATATACTTTCTCATATCCAACCAGTAGAACCAGAGGATGTACTTTCTCATATCAAACCAGTAGAACCAGATGATGTACTTTCTCATATCTAATCAGTAGAACCAGAGGATGTACTTTCTCATATCCAGACAGTAGAACCAGAGGATATACTTTCTCATATCCAACCAGTAGAACCAGAGGATGTACTTTCTCATATCAAACCAGTAGAACCAGACTAATGTACTTTCTCATATCCAACCAGTAGAACCAGAGGATGTACTTTCTCATATCCAATCAGTAGAACCAGAGGATGTACTTTCTCATATCCAACCAGTAGAACCAGAGGATGTACTTTCTCATATCCAACCAGTAGAACCAGAGGATGTACTTTCTCATATCCAACCAGTAGAACCAGAGGCTGTACTTTTTCATATCCAACCAGTAGAACCAGAGGATGTACTTTCTCATATCCAACCAGTAGAACCAGATGATATACTTTCTCATATCCAACCAGTAGAACCAGAGGATGTACTTTCTCATATCCAACCAGTAGAACCAGATGATATACTTTCTCATATCCAACAAGTAGAACCAGATGATGTACTTTCTCATATCCAACAAGTAGAAACAGAGGATGTACTTTCTCATATCGCACCAGTAGAACCAGAGGATATACTTTCTCATATCTAATCAGTAGAACCAGAGGATGTACTTTCTCATATCCAGCCAGTAGAACCAGAGGATATACTTTCTCATATCCAACCAGTAGAACCAGAAGATGTACTTTCTCATATCCAACCAGTAGAACCAGAGGATGTACTTTCTCATATCCAACCAGTAGAACCAGAGGCTGTACTTTCTCATATGCAACCAACTCTCTCTCTCCCTCCTCTCTCTCTCTCTCTCTCTCTCTCTCTCACTCTCTCTCTCTCTCTCTCTCCTCTCTCTCTCTCTCTCTCTCTCTCTCTCTCTCTCTCTCTCTCACTATTTATTTATTTATAAAGTTATGTAATTAGTTGTTTCTCTCATAAACAGTCTTACCAGTTTGGCTGTTGGTGCAGACTAGCGAGGCTACACAGCCGATGATCGCGATCACCAGCCGGCGTAACATTGGCGACGGGGACTCCAGAGACTGCCGCATCTTGGCTGGTCCGTCTGCGCTGGTCCTCCTTCTAAGGACCTCCTGTCCAATGAACCTTGCTCGGAGGTCTGTCCTGAGTCGTGAACTCACGGTGACGCAAACTTCGTTCGTCCGCTGTTTCCGCAGACTTTACTCGTCCGTCAAGCTCGGTATTCGACTGAGCTGTGTTGTTGCTATAGGCTGGGAGTGGTGCGGACCACAGCCACGTGACTATGTGCACGTATACAACCAATCAACGTACTACACAGCGATTTTATGATTTATTTATTGATGGCAGGTCGGTACTGTATGAACAGTGCTGTAAATTTCTGATTAGCAGTGTCTTGTCGAACGGGTAGTGAAAGAGTAGTGGTTTTACTGGGCCCGGCTAAAGATAAAAATGTCTCGATGCAAAAACAACCGAAGTCTGACCCAAGTACTGGGATGTATATAGGATTTTCCTTCACACTGAGCTAACGAAGAAAGTTCCAACTTAGTGAATGTTGTTTGATAGGCACAAAATTTAATAGCTGTTTTATCGCAATGTCATATTATATAGTATAAACTATGTTTGAGGCGTAGCAGGGACAATGTCCACACACCAAGACAAAAACAAACACAAATCAAATATTTGACTAACATTAAATTATACACGCAGATGGTTACTTGTTACATAAACTACCCACAACGCATATGCACAGACCACCACAAACTCATGCGTTAGACCAAGATTGGGCTGTTAGGAGCATAATTATTTAAAGTGAAACAAAAATCAATGTTTTCGACCTATGCACCATTTGTAACTACAATTAAGAACATCACGCCAGTGGTTTACTAGGTAAACCTTGTTTAACATAAAACATGGTATTCTGGCAATATTCGCTCGCCAAATGAAAATATATTCGTATACACCTATTCCTATACTTGCCATTAGATTATGGTCATACTATTTGCGTCCAAACTCAACTTATGTAAATTATGTTAGTCTTTGCTTACTAAACAAGTCCTCTTTCTGGCAAAATAACACTCTTGTTTTGAAAATTTGCGTTTTTTCTGTGTTTACCGCCCTGCCTTAATAGACCACTTGTAGTCTAGTTTACCCCGATTTCATAGAGCTACGCCGCGGTGATCGGTGGCGCTATTTAACATGTCAGCCCTCGGTCATTCGGAGAAATGACTGGCATCTCCCACTTTTAGAGACACATTCTGGGTAAAGCACTGGGATTATATTCTTCATTTTATTTGCACGTAATTACTTTTTATTATCTCTTTTAGTTGCATAGCCCCAGAACCATGACTTTTCTTCGCTCTAAGACTTGAGACTTGGTATCGGGCTCCCGCTGTATTGAATATTTTTTAAAGTACGTTCTTATATAGCGAGGTATCAGTGCGCTTTACACTTCACCTCTGGCAGACCTGTTCATTCCAACGTCATCTCGACTTCTCTGAGAAGCATTTGGTCACGCTGCACGCGAAGACTATTCGTTCACATATCCACCAGTCAACCGTGACGACATGGGGTGAGGGAAATTGCCAAAGCTTCGAAACGGCAGCAAGGGGATTCGAACCCGGGTTCGATTAAGAGTCCGACGTTCTAACCGCCACGCCACCGCCCCACGAATAGAACGGGACGGAGGGGTGCAACCTCCCGGAGGTCAGCGAGGGGTCAATATGGCATATGCGTTAAAATCAAGTAAGTCAAGTAAGTCTACCGATCTTCACTTTCACGTTGAAATCGTGGCGAAGTTCTCGCATTACGTGGTCTTCAATTGTTGAAATAAAATATGGACTATAGTCATAGACTTCACAAACGGCATTGGTGTAACTGTACCACAAACAACATCGATTAATAAATCATAATTCCCCGAAACGATTATCTATGGTGTGTGTCATCTGACAATACAGGGGACGGTCGCTTAGGTACAGATGTAAAGAATTGATACCATGGCAGACGGTCCAGGATTCAGAAAAGAGGTGTTCGGAAAATGGTCTGATTTTGTAGTTTTTATCACAGCTTCTGTTTTGATCTTCCGGGTTTAATATTATAAAATTAGAGTTCTTTTACATGATTTTCAAAGATATACAATGTTCAGCCATACAGTCTGTGTAAAGTGTGAGAGACTTTATTTATTTTATATACCCACATCGGGAGTGCGAGCCATATTGTGCACAATCTCGGTGTCAGTCTACGGACCTAATGAAATAGCTGGGCGGGCCGCATATATATATATATATATAATATATATATATATATATATATATATATATATATATATATATATATATATATATATATATATATATATATATATATATATATATATTCTATTGTGTGTGTGCGTGCGTGCGTGCGTGCGTGCGTGCGTGCGTACGTGCGTGCGTGCGTGTGTTTAAACACATCGGGCTTGGGCCTAGGGTGAGCGGGCCAGGTCGGGCGTAGTACAGAACACAGATGTTACAGATGCAAATATTTGGCATCAATGCAGCCTTTTGCATAGATCTAATGGCCCCATAACTTCACTTGGCTGGAAGTACCCAGCCCCAAATGTGTACTTTAGACATATTTGCAGAGGCAATCAAGCCATGATTATCCATCAACTTATTATCCTTTGACCCTATCAGTGAACATTCTATTGTCTAGGTCTTCCCTCCAAATGTTGCCTGCCTGAATGACCTGTCCACTGCCCACCCACGTTGGTAGTTGGTATTTTCCAATTGTGCTAACTAGTGTCTGCTGTTTAATGTCTACAATTAGCACTGATTCATTAACACTTGTACTAATTCACACATGTCTGATCTCTCTCAGGTTAGTGACTGCAGGCCTGCTGGAAATGCCACTGGGTGTCAGTGCCAATGGGTGACACTGTATATACAGTTTACTGTATATACAATACGTATGTATTACAGTTTCGTTTTTATTAGAAGATAATAGGTTTATCTTTTCTAAATTTAGCTCGCCGCGGGCGTGCGGGCTTGCGGGCTTACTGGTCTTTGGCTCGCGGGTATGGGCCGGGCCTGGGCCTGGGCCCGTGCAGGGCACCACAACCAATACAGGAAGAACTTCTTCCTTCTTTCTATCACCCCACTTGGCAGTGGCGTTCGCTGCATCAGTTGGAATCGGAACACGGAAAGGTGCGCCAGATAGCGTGGGAACAACAGTCAAGCTATTCTTCGTTGCCACAACAGAACTCGCCCGAGGTGATGCACTGTTACCCCAGAACATTCCCAGTGCCCCCGGTACAAAGACATTGCACCAGCCTCCAGGTGAGCTGCAATGAGGAACCAGTGCCCCCGGTACAAAGACATTGCACCAGCCTCCAGGTGAGCTGCAATGAGGAACCAGTGCCCCCGGTACAAAGACATTGCACCAGCCTCCAGGTGAGCTGCAATGAGGAACCAGTGCCCCCGGTACAAAGACATTGCACCAGCCTCCAGGTGAGCTGCAATGAGGAACCAGTGCCCCCGGTACAAAGACATTGCACCAGCCTCCAGGTGAGCTGCAATGAGGAACCAGTGCCCCCGGTACAAAGACATTGCCCCAGCCTCCAGGTGAGCTGCAATGAGGAACCAGTGCCCCCGGTACAAAGACATTGCCCCAGCCTCCAGGTGAGCTGCAATGAGGAACCAGTGCCCCCGGTACAAAGACATTGCACCAGCCTCCAGGTGAGCTGCATTGAGGAACCAGGTAGAATTTCATTCAGAATTCTCAGCTGCCTCTGTGGTGGCGACCACGGCACGTGTCACTGCTTCAACCCCAAATAAATGCAATTAGACATACGTTCGATGCCAACCAAATGCTCTTCGACTGCGCTGACGCCTGTCTTTAGACTGACCGGAACTGAATCGCATTATGTGACGGCTGAACATTCAGCGCCTCCGCCATTACATCAACCACAGCAGGGACAAAACTCTAATAGACAAATGAGGAATCTCAAATCAGGAGAGTGGCATGCGGTGAAATATGACAACGCTGTGTACCCTGGAAGGTTAATTACTGTAGCACATGATGACAGTCAAATCGAGGTAAATGCCATGAAATCAATTGGTGAAAACAGATTTGTCGCCGTGATGTCTTCCGTGTGTTGCCGTCCTCGTCAATGACAAGTCAAGGACATATTTGTGGGACGTGGTAACGTAATGGTTAGAACGTCGGGCTCTCGATCGACAGAACCCCGGTTCGAATCCTCTTGCTGCCGTTTCGAAGCTTTGGTAATTTCGTTCATCCCACGTTGCCACAGTTCATTCAGCTGTATAAATGAGTACCTGGCTACAGACAGAGACGGATATCGCAACGAATAGTCTTCGCGTAATAATTGCAGCGTGGCTTAGTTGTATTTGCCAGAGAAGTCGAAATGGCGTTGGAATGTTTACATTTATATTCGACGTGTAAGGTAAGTACAGTCCTGTCAAACAAAACTATGCTCTCAAAACTGTTAACCTTGAATGAGGCTGTTTTTGTGTTCAAAAGAACACTTTAGTATTAAATAATTAAATAACTGGATTATTTAGGTTTTAATTTAATTTTGACAATGCTATACTTGCTATATGTGTTCTATCTACTAAGCTCGCACGAGCCAAAAAAGCCTGCCACCTAGCGAATACGCAGAACACTATGTAACCAAAACAATAAGACTCGGTGTATGCCAACTTACGCTAAAATCCTGCTGTTAGTTCCTTTTTACCGAAAACGTTTACTACAGCTATTCAGACTCAGACTCATTTATTTTGACCAAGTAAATGTAACACAATCAACATATAAACAAAGTAAATAAAATAAATGGTCACGGAGACTCCCATTAAGACATTGAGTATGTCGCTATCATGGGAGCCACCACTGGTTTAGTCAAGCAATTGAAAATATTATATTAAAAATTAAGAACACAAGTGATAGCAATAATAAAAGTAATAAGATTATAATTATATAATAATCATATATATATATATATATATATATATATATATATATATATATATATATATATATATATATATATATATATATATATATATATGTCCGATATAACCATATATATGTAATGTATGTAAAGTTATCACTTTATCTCATATATATTCAATAATGTAAACGATAGTTAGATACACCAAGTTAATTCACGAACTGTAAACAAACCCCTTTTATCACTCGTTGAATTTGAGTCCGGGAATTGCTACCTCAAAAATACTGCCTCTGACTAAATGTTAACAAAAACGGTTTCTTAATTATGTCTACGACAAGTTTATGTATAATAGTAATCGTTATTGTAAAGCTACCTTAATTATCGAACTATAAACAAACCTTATTTTCGCTCGCTGACTTCCCTGCCGGAGTCCGGGAATAACTTGCACTAAACTACTGCCTCTGACTAAATGTTAACAAAAAAAATTTCCTCATGTGTGTGCGTGCGTGTGTTCGTACGTGCGTGTGTAATAGTAATACTTATTCTAATGAATATTCCACGTTTTTCTGACAATTCGCTGCACCAGATAAAGTGTCACATCAAAGATTGTTACTAAAAGCCCATGGTAATGATGTAATCAACTGGATAGAAGAGTGGCTTACATACAGAAGACAGAGAGTAATAGTAGATGGTGAGATTTCAAACTGGAAACCTGTTCTGAGTAGGGTACCACAGGGATCAGTATTAGGCCCTATACTGTATTTAATATATATATAAACGATTTGGTAGATGACATATCTAGCAAAGTACTGAAATTTGCAGATGACACAAAAGTATTCAGAAAGGTTACTAATGATACAGATAAACAAAGTTTACAGGATGGTCTAGATAAATTAGTTAAATGGTCAGAAAAATGGCAAATGTTATTAAATTTTGGGAAGTGTAAATGCAAACACATAGGACATGGAAACATGGACGAAGAATATAAAATGGGGAATGCTGTACTAGGTAGAACCACACAAGAAAAGGACTTAGGAGTAATATTTAGTGCTGACATGAAAGTTTCAGAGCAATGTCGGATTGCTGCTTCGAAAGGAAATCAAATTCTAGGGCAAATTAGGAGAACTATCACACAGAAGGAGAAACAGCTAATTGTACCCCTGTACAAAGCAATAGTTAGACCACACTTGATAAATGAATGGAACAAACTGCCAAATGATTGTGTTAATGCTAGTAGTGTGAATATGTTTAAAAATAGAATTAATAGATATCTGATAAGGGTGGGCTACACATAGATGATAAAATTGTTGGACTCTCGATAAGCCAATGGCTTCCTTGTCCACTTGCCATCTGGAACTTGTTGTTTGATATGGCAATCTTGTTAAATCTTGTTAAATCAAATTCAAAACATTGCTGCACCTAGATGATTCAAGCCAAGTGATGTTAGCTACGTGAAGGTTGTAGGGGACAAGCTGCAGTTACATCGCAGTCACCAGTACTATGAGCAGTGTATGGGCCAGATGGAGTTGACAGGGGCGAAGTGATGTGACTTCAATGTGTGATAGGATAATGACTCTCACTGTGAAATGATTGCTTTCAATGTTTCTGTATTTGCAGGCATGTTTGCAAAACGTTATGCTTTCCTTGTAAGCCATTTTCTGTCTGCTTTGACTGCTACGAAAGTTGAGTATTCACAGGTTGTGGTATTGTGGGTGGTTAAATGATTACAGCAGTTTGGTTTCTGTAGACATTACATGTTTGCAATATTTACAGAACAGGACACTTTGCTCTGTGAATGTGTTTGTCAATGTGTTGAGTGTGAAATAAACCATACTCTTATAACAAATTGTCTTAGTATTAAATGTAGCAATATGTGTGGTGGCCTAGCAAAATAGATGACATAGTCCAAAACAGTAATGTCTTTTTATTCTGAAATTGGAAAGAGACCATTTCTCATTCAAACACTGTTTATTCACATTAAAACTGCAACACCATATAAACATAATTCTGCAAATGTTCTGATCTGATGTTTTATTAAACCATATATGCAATCCAGTAACTTGAATTATATAAGTATTGTCGACACGCAAGAAAGGATCCAATGTTGTGAGCAGGTCTGATAGGTATAATAGTAACTATTACAAATATTCAAGTAATAGATAGAACATAACACAATATAATAGTAATAGAAAACAATGTAATAGTAACTGAGCTATTACAACTGAATATTAGCACCACATATTAAAATTCTATTTCATTAGGTTGTTAAGTGTAAATATCAACCTGTGTGTTTGTGTTGAACTATTCTTCACATAAGCTACCTTCACATATCAGACGTCAAAGGAGACTACTGGCGGGAGTAATGCTTCTTTTGTGTTAGCTCCAACAGCTTGAAATGTAATTGTAACATATTACATTGCATTCAGTACGTAATAGTACAGTGGCAGTATTGTTACAAGAAAGTTAACACAATCATTGTCACTCTCATACCCTGTGCTGTGCAGTGGTATATAATATGCTATGATGAAAAAACATACACTAACCGTTTCACATGTGTAGTCTGGTGTCTATCGCCTGCACGGTGGCGTCGGAGAAATATGCTCCAATTAATTGTTTAGGAGTATGTTAATCATGACTAGTGGGCAATGTTTTTGCAACCCAACTGGTCCACGGCATCACGCAATGGTACGGTTTTCGTCACAAGACGTCCTGATTTTATATTTATGCATGGTAATTTTAGTGATGTACATATAAGACATGACATGCGTGTCTACTGCACTGTTTATCGCATTTTTATAAGATTCCAAGTTGGATTAAAAAAGCTAGTTTGTGACTAGCAGGAATTTCCTCTCAGAGAGGTAGACAGAAAAAATGGGGTTCATCTCAAAGGCTACGAGTTTGCCTGATTGTAGTGCCTGTACACATGACTTTCTGGCAGTAATGAATGACTGTCGACAGAATGTACGAGATATTTGTGAAAAATAAACAGCTGTACCATATATCTTCCTTGGAATTCACCTTCTTTTCGAGCATATCCTAACTTTGCTAAAACATGCGCTGCATTTAATTAAACCAGTGCCTCTTTACTTTTGTTTATTGTGATTCAAATTCATTTATATATATATATATATATATATATATATATATATATATATATATATATATATATATATATATATATATATATATATATATATATATATATATATATATATATATATATATATATATATATATATATATATATATATATATATATATATCATTAGCGCAATGTTTGAAAGTACAATTTTATTTTGTTTACATTTAAAACAACATAGCGCAAACTATTACTTGCAAATATACTTTTCTGAGTCATGTACACTGAATTTTGTTTTGGATGGCCAAATACAAATTTTTTACCTCCGTCTGTTAATGTTCAGTGTGTGGTGTGTCTCTTGTTGTCCGGCTTAATTAACGGTGTGTGTTGGCAGGACAACTACCAATTGCTTAGTCCTGACTGTAGCTTCTCCGTGTGAACGCAGCTTCGGCTTGCTAGTAATATGCCGTTTTCTGAATAAGCCATGCAAACTTGTACTTGTACAAACTTCTGTGAACAACAATATTAAGACATCCATATGTTGATCACGAAAGTATTACGTTTTGTTTGGAAATTACCTTTTAACAACACAATTTTTATCAATGCTAATACATTGATTGTCGCAACGCCCAAACCTCAGTGGCAACGCCCCAACCCAGTAGCAACACCCCAACCTCAGTGGCAACGCCCCAACCTCAGTGGCAACGCCCCAACCTCAGTAGCAACGCCCCAACCTCAGTGGCAACACCCCAACCTCAGTGGCAATTTCCCATAAAACAGTCGTTCGGTTAACCAATGAAAATCGTTGTACGTTCCTTTAATTTGACCTGTTCCTCACGGTGTGAGTTGTTCGACGAACATCATGTTGCAGAACTGACGACAGGCGCGCATGCCACCGACACATTGCTTCTGGATACAGTCGTCGACGAGGCCGTCCGTCTGACACTCTTCGGTGCACTGGTTGTCTCGCTCCAAGCAACCGTCCATGCAGAAGACCATCTCCTGCGACCATGATGCAAATGACGTCACTTCCGGTACTATCACAGCGCAGACCAGCAGCGTCAGGGCAGCCATTCTGAATAGCTGCAAAAGATGCGTTGCAAAAGGAACCTATATTATATATAGTCCAGCAAGTGTATGTATGCATGTTTGTATATATGTTACGCTACTCCTACTAACGAGACGCTTTGTGGGACGTCACAGTAATATATTCCGCTATTATCCGTTCTATGAACAATCGAATTATTCTGTAGTTATTACATACAACTGTCCGCAACGCTGTGCGAACAATTACGTGCAATTCTTCACAACGTCGTACGTCTTTTCTACTATTGTCCCAAGTTACGTAACACAAAGGTAAGACGTCGCTAGACATTTCTGTAACTGTTAGCATTACGTCGCAATTTCGCGAGTTTGTATTCCAAGAAGCCATCAATATATTGACTGGCCGCACCAAGCACCAAGGCATAGATGGATATTTCTGTGATAACGTTTTTCTTAATATTGTTATTGTGACAGTCATTTACGAACTACCAAGTTATCCCGTCCTGAGGATGGTATTTTTGCTAGTTACGTCAATGATGCGTTACACTATCGACACAAAATGCGTTGTTAAACATGTCACGAAATGACAACAGCGACTTATAACTGCTTTCGATTTCAACTAGCCTCAACATGGACTTAAATGTGTTTGAGAGACAACAACGAAGGAAGCGGACAGCTACAACAAAGCAGACTATTATAAAATGAAAACGCTTCTCCACCTAGACTGGGAAACAAAACTAGCTGAAATAGGCACACAAGAAATAGTGGAAACATTAGAATCCATCGTCCGGGAAGCAGTTGAAGCGTATATACCACATCGTACCATCACTGACAACTCTCGCTCCAGACCATGGATGGCTCCAGCAGCACGACGAAAAGTGAGGAAGAAGTACAGCTATTGGATTAGATGTATAAACTAGAAGAATTTAAGGAGAGCATGTGAGGTCTATATCAACTACAAGAAGACATGTCATCAGGCGAGCCCGTAGGTAGTATGAACAGAAGCTAGCCAAGGAGTGCAAACAAAACAAAGATTTAATTTAGAAATGCACCAGGAACAGGACAAACACCAGAGTTGGCATAGGACAACTTCAGAGAACTGCAGAGGTAGTAAACCAGCATTTCTTCAAAGTATTCACAAAAGAAGACACAACCAACATCCCACATACCGCACTCGAAAATCTAGTTACTGGAGCACTAGCAACGTACGAGGTCAATGAGACACTAGTTAAGAAGTGTCTACTCCAACTAAAGATAGATACATCTCCAGCGTTGATGACATCTACCCATGAATGTTGAAGGAGATGACGGGACAAGTATGTGTACCTCTCACTTTCAGCATAATCATTAACTCAAGCATCACCACATCAGCCCTCAACTAGAAAATGGGAATGTGCTGTCATTTGCCCTATATACAAGACATCTGACAGGAGAAACCCCGTAAATTACATGTTTGCAAGTGACACCAAGCACTATGCAGCACTCACAGATGACTCCAATGTCTCTCCAAGAAGACCTACAAAACTACAACATTGGTATGAAATTATGGAAAGGAAATTCCATCCTAAAAAATATTTATAGGTGATATGTTCTCCATTTCTGACACTAAAGCCCACAAAACCCATACGACTTGAACACGGACAAGGGAACAGCCACATGCTCAGAGAGGTAACCTCATAGAAAGTACAATAAACGAAATATCTACCATGCAGTAGCAGACTTAAATAGTTAGATTTTGTCATACATCATCCAAGCAATCAAAATTATCAAAGGGATTGATTCAGTCACATAGGATTTTAAATGCTCGCTGTGTCCATCGACAAATATGTCTTTCAAAGACATTAGAACAATAGGTCACAGTCGGAAACACCATACACACACGCACGCACGCACGCACGCACGCACGCACGCACGCACGCACGCACGCACGCACGCACGCACGCACGCACGCACGCACGCACGCACGCACGCACGCACGCACGCACGCACGCACGCACGCACGCACGCACGCACGCACGCACACACACACACACACACACACACACACACA
>OY759273.1:5629036-5636536 GCA_963662155.1 Lamellibrachia columna
TTGTCCGCACCAACATAAGACTGAAAGATACCTTCAATAGTTATCTTGTCCGCACCAACATACGACTGAAAGATACCTTCAATAGTTATCGTGTCCGCACCAACATAAGACTGAAATATACCTTCAATAGTTATCGTGTCCGCACCAACATAAGACTGAAATATACCTTCAATAGTTATCTTGTCCGCACCAACATAAGACTGAAAGATACCTTCAATAGTTATCTTGTCCGCACCAACATAAGACTGAAAGATACCTTCAATAGTTATCTTGTCCGCACCAACATACGACTGAAAGATACCTTCAATAGTTATCGTGTCCGCACCAACATAAGACTGAAATATACCTTCAATAGTTATCGTGTCCGCACCAACATAAGACTGAAATATACCTTCAATAGTTATCGTGTCCGCACCAACATAAGACTGAAAGATACCTTCAATAGTTATCTTGTCCGCACCAACATAAGACTGAAAGGTACCTTCAATAGTTATCGTGTCCGCACCAACATAAGACTGAAAGATACCTTCAATAGTTATCGTGTCCGCACCAACATAAGACTGAAAGATACCTTCAATAGTTATCGTGTCCGCACCAACATAAGACTGAAAGATACCTTCAATAGTTATCGTGTCCGCACCAACATAAGACTGAAAGATACCTTCAATAGTTATCTTGTCCGCACCAACATAAGACTGAAAGGTACCTTCAATAGTTATCGCGTCCGCACCAACATAAGACTGAAAGATACCTTCAATAGTTATCGTGTCCGCACCAACATAAAATTATTGTGTATTTCTATTTATGGTGTGAAATTATGGAATTCTTTACACAAAAATATAATTGGATATAAAAGCATACAAGGATTTAAAAACCTTTATAAATTATATCTTCTTTCTATGTATTAGGTCTAAAGAAGCAATCATGATAAAACATAATATGTTATATCCATATTATCTATGTATTTGTAACTTAGCATTTTTCATATGTGCCATATATTATTAGTATATATAACTACTTGGGTCGGGGTGAACCTTAGATAAGCATTATACTTCTGTTCAACCCCCCCCCCTCCAACGCACTATTACTAATACTTACTCATATTGAATATGGTGTTGTATTCTATTATTGCTATTGTGGAATTTGAAGTGTTTGTTGGAAATAAAATATTGATTGATTGATTGACTGATCAAGTGCACAGTGGCAGTGACGTAAGCAACAATGGCGTTGTCTAGCCAACCAATTCATTAAACCACTCCGCAACTGTCCATTTTGAATTTATAATCAAGTTGTGACAGTGGAGATATGCTGAGTGGCGCCATTATCGGGGAGTGTGTTGTATTATTTAATTCTTTAATTCAGAAACAAATATACTTAAAATGATGCATATATAGGTACATATAATCATTCACGACAGTTAACAAAATAATGTTAAAAAAATGTCTTCGTTAATTGCTAGATGGCGCAACCGAAGCGCAGAAAAACCGTTGTAATATACCCCCCCCATGCAGTGATTTCTCGTGGCTTCTTTCAACATGTCTGACCATCGGGATTTTCGGTCAGTTTTTTTTTGCGCATTTTGTGTTATATGGTGTGCTTTGTTGGAGTTTCTCCTGACACGTTTTAAGATAAAAAGACTTGCAATTGAGTGTCTATGTGAGAGTTGGGAGGTTTGTGTTAAACATTAGCGGGAGGTGAGAGGTTGGTCTGAAAACATTGTGGGAGGTGGACTCTCAAAAATAATGGCGGGTGGGAGATTGGCTCCACAAACAGGTGGGATATGGGAGGCTGGTCGGGAAGCGACTGCGCCATTAGCGTAGGGTGGGGCAAGGAGCCCCCCTTAAGGGAAAATGGGCGTAGTTATTCATACTCTTAACATTTTGACGTCCTTGTGCTGTCATACGATTGCGGTGTGGTTATGCTACGTATTACCAAAACATTAGTGACATTTGACGACAACAACTTTTTATAATCATTAATTAAATATATTTTCCAAATGGGGCGTCTTACCCCAGGCCTGGGGCTTCATGCCCCATAGAAGGTCCCATTGTATAAAATACGAATATTGAAATGAAACAAACTCGCGAGAAACGTGAAAATGGAGTGTATGTTTTATCTGTTCCAAAACAAACAACTAACCTACAATATTGCGACACTCCTTCACAGTAAGATAATAGAACTTTACATGCAGTCAGGACTGTCAGGTGACATAACTTTACATGAATTCAAGTTATGTAACTGAATGCAACTGGCACCATCGTTCAGTAACTACCGGACTCGCAGTTTGGACATATGAAATATCGCAGTCCTGTGGTGCAATCTTTGTGTGCCCATTTCTGGCACAACTGACACTGCAACCACACCTCCCGAGATCTGCTGTTCACGAACGGCTCGCCGCAAATGACACACGGCCAATCTTCCTCCTCAGTGCTGGTGCTGACTCGTCTTCTCTTTGGTTCCTTCACTGCGTCCTTGTTTTCGTTGTTTGTCCCTCGTGACTTCCCCTTTGGCTTCGCCTTCCCCTTAACTGACTCTTGATCAACAAGTTTGCGCTTGTAAGAAGACGAAGTCAGTACCGCGGCTGATTCGGCAACACGTGACCTCGGGCGTGGACGGGAAAGTTTTGGCCTTGGCGACAGTTCCTCTATGAGGTCACTGACCAACTCGTGTGTCAGTGGCAAGGCTGTTGACGATGCGGCGGTCGGCGGCAAGGCTGTTGATGATCCAACAGTCGGTGGCAAGGCTGTGGATGATCCGGCGGTTGGCGGCAAGGCTGTTGATGAACCAGCGATCGGCGGCAAGGCTGTTGACGATCCAGCAGTCGGCGGCAAGGCTGTGGATGATCCGGCTGTTGGCGGCAAGGCTGTTGATGATCCAGCTGTCGGCGGCAAGGCTGTGGATGATAAAGGCTGTGGATGATCCGGCGGTTGGCGGCAAGGCTGTTGATGATCCAGCAGTTGGTGGCAAGGCTGTGGATGATCCGGCGGTTGGCGGCAAGGCTGTCGATGATCCGGTGGTCTGCGGCAAGGCGTCCTCACCAGTAACCGCAGAGGCAACGTAGTCCTCATCGGTGAAGATGTCTGCGTCATATGGCCAAAGTCCACACGTCCGAAAGCCAGCCACGGCTTTGTCTGGTGTGGCGGATCGCAGGAAGGCCTTTCCGAATATCGCTGCCATGTCGTATAGAGTGATTCTTCTTCCGAGGTTGGCAACCATCCAGCTGTCAGCAGCTGCGTTGTACGCACTCTTCAGAGACCTGAAGTACGACCTGTCCAACGGCTGCATCTTATGTGTACAGTGTGGTGGCAGTGTGATTAAGGTAATCCCACGGCTCCTTGCATACTCTACTGCAGCCAGAGTCTTGTGACTGTGGTGGCCATCGAGGATTACGATCTGGGGTACGTCAACTGATGCAGTCGTGAAACTGGCAAAATGTTCCAACCACTTCACAAACAGATCAGAGTCCGTCCAGCCGTTGGGACTGCAGTAGCCAACAGATTGATACGGCGCACCTATCATCAGCGATGCCACCATTCTCCTTCTCGGAAAGATGAACATTGGTGGTAGATATGTGCCGACCGCGTTCATCCCGCAGATGACGGTGACGGTGGCGCCGCGCTCCCCGCTTGTCATTTTCCCCACCTGACGAACTCCTTTGGTGGCAACAATCTTGCCGGACTTTTCAACATTCGTGACGCCGGTCTCGTCCATGTTCCATATTCTTGCTGATGTATAGATGGACATCTCCAGCTGTGATCTATACAGTTCGAAGAACTGGAGTACCTTTGGTCGGTTGAACCCGACAGCCCGCGCAATGTTGGTGCCCTGTGGTCGCCGGATTGCTAGGTCTTCGTGCCGTTTGAAGAAACCGCGCAGCCAGTCGCGCCATCTTCGTTTCGGCAGAGAAGTTGTGTTTCAGACCCAACTTCTCCGCCAGATCGTAGCCAGGCGTCTCATATCTACAGTTGTTAACCCATATAAAAAAAATTCTATATAGGAAATGTGGTCGCGGAGACTGCGTTCGGCGGTGGTAGGTAGTGCTGGCTTCTTCGGCCCAAGCGCAAGGGCGCCGCGAGTACAGACCCTGTTGTCACGGTGTCTTCGCAACGTACGTGTGGGGATGTTATACAGACGACTGACTGTCTTCAGCGGCTGTTCTTCCAAAGCTAAAAGTGCAGCTTTCAGCGTTTCATCACCGTACGCACCCCGTTCCGTCTTTCGCTTGTATGTGCGGACCATGTCTGAACAAAATTACGTGTTCATTAAACAAGCAATCTGCATACTTCATACAGGTCTGCAAATATTATGTTCGATAAGTTGTGAAAGACATTCCGCACTGACCGTATGATCTGAACCTTAAAACATTGTCTACATAGTAATTGAGCAATATTGTGCACTACGAATTATCACCCACGCTATACAAAACAATATACAACGTTTCCATTACCTACTCACGATTATACGTTGACCAAATCACGTGGGGCAAGACGCCCCCCTCTGCGGGGCAAGACGCTCTCGGGGGCGTCTTGCCCCGCACTGTAAGGGGGCTTCTTGCCCCCAGCATGCATTATTTATACAAATGTCAATTCCCGCGCTAATACTCGCCCGTTTTTGTAAAAATTAATGAAGCTATATGCACTAATGATGAATATAACAACAACTAGCATAACAACAAGCATAATCTGTATATTTCAGTAAAACATTACAAACACAAAAATATTACATCAAACATGCAGGAAAACTTAAAATGCATATATTTAACTAACCGTGTTTTTTGCCTGCGTGTGCTTTCGGACGGAGTATTCACTAGATGGCAGCATTGCTTTCGTCCAACAGAGACAGGCATCACGCACGTATAATCTTGAAAATACAAGGGGGGCTTCTTACCCCACGGGGACTCCTTGCCCCACCCTACCCTACCATCTACTTCCGGCACCATCGGCAGTGCGACATTGCGATTGCGCCATTACGATCCATTACGCAGTTGCCATCTACTTCCGGCACCAGCGGCAGTGCGACTGCGCCGTTGCTGTTTACTTCCGGTATCAGCGATGGTTCGACTGCGCCATTATCGTCTACTTCCAACATCAGCGATGGTACGAATGTTTCATTGCCGTTTACTTTCGGCATCATCGATGGTGCGACTGCAGCATTTCCGTCAACTTCCGGTACTAACGATGGTGTGAATACACCATTGTTGTCTACTTCCGGCACCATCGATGGTGCGACTGCGCCGTTACTGTCAACTTCCGACACTAGCGGCAGTACGACTGAAGTCCGTACAAAGAAGAACTAAAAAACAAAAAGGCCAGTTCGACAGTGAGTCGCGTCTGAATGTCGTCTCACGATCTGAAAAAAAACTTCGTTTGCGGAAACGACATCGGCAAAACAGGGTGACACAGTGAAGAGGGAGGCCATAGCAAAGCGGCAGCGTCAATGACATGACGCTGATAAAAACAGATGTTCTACTGAAGCGAATTGTTCGCGGAAACAAGCGATGACGACTGTATCCGGTGCAGTGTCTGTTATCGATGGGCACACGATGAATGCGCTGGTCTCGTCGCTAACGAGACGTAACGTTTTTCCATTAAAGTGTTCTTCAAAGAGGGTTGTTCTCTTTCCTGTAGATTAATGTGGGATCCACAATGCGCTGTGCCATCAGCGTCTTGGCATATCTTCTAAATAGTTTCAACCATTGCAACGAAAATCGCCATACATAATTTGTGCCCCATGTTGCCCGCAAGCAAACTCCAATGGGAATCACCGCGGCAAAACGAGACATCGGAAAATTTACATATTTTAATTACCCCATTTTAATTACCCCATTCTAACATTAATAAACCACTGGATGCGCCCAGAAGTTCATCATAGATAAGCCAAAAGTTCATCATAGATAAGCCAAAAGAAACTTAATTTGCATTTAGTGTCACTGCGCCGATACGATAGCGACGAAATGACTGTTTTTTTATTAGCGCTGTAACATAGCTGCAATTAGCTGTGTCTGGCCGAACGTATATTAATGCAATATTAGGTGTCCATGTTTGGCCTTGGGGGCACTTTTCTTGATAAAGAATTGCCAAAATTCGAATATGAGGCAAATTAGAGGATGTTTCAGTTTAATGAGTTAAACTAAAATCGCAGATCATTTTATCGGGAATCCAGGGAAACGTTATAATGGCGGCCCATGCAACAACAACTCGGGTCTGGCCTGTTCCTGTGTCAAGAAGAGCGAGAGAAAATGTGTCTTAGTTAATCGCTAGATGGCGCAACCGAAACGAAGAGAAACCGCCGTGATATCACCCCCACCCCCACCCCCGCAGAGACCGCACATTATCTTCTGGCCTCTGAACGTTTCTGTCCATCGTGATTTCCCTTCAGTTGTTCTTGTGCGCATTTTGCTTGATAAATACAAAGCTTGTGGTGGGTGTAGCTGTTTACTTTGTTGGAGTTTTTCCTGACACCTTTTAAGAAATTTTTTTTTATTGTCATTGGGCGTATATATATATATATATATATATATATATATATATATATATATATATATATATATATATATATATATATATATATATATATATATATATATATATATATATATATATATATATATCAGTAATCGCGGAGACAGGCGTTGCAGATATTACTGAAGGGTTGTGGCAAGAAGTGGGAAATAGGGGTTGGGGGGTTGATCTTGAAAATTGGCGGGAGGTGGTCCTCAAAATAGGCAGGAGGTGGAAGATGGGAGGTTGACCCCCAAAACAGGTGCCCTCATTAATAATTAATTAACCCCTCATTAATTGTCTAAAAGTGAAAATTTTATTAACGAAATCAATATAAAATTTAAATGTTTTCGGCAGTCTCTGTAAATTCGTTCTTAGGGTCCTGTGATTAAAAAACATCCAATCAAACACGTACGATTACGCAGCTCAGTTCGTGTATTTCTCCGGAGTTCTTCCCATGCCTACAGGGAGTCACCATTCCCAAAAGGTTATAAAACAAAGAGGAAAAACAATATGGAATGCGCTGTGCCTGCAATGCCCTGCCCCAGCCCTTCAGGAAGGTGCCCCATCGAGTCTTTGGCAACCACAAGTCCAGGTATCTTGGACGAATGTCATGCTATGGTCTACAAAGCTGTCTGAGCCATTATGAAAATATACCATGGAATGACACGGCATACCACGGAATTACGTGGTATACCATGGTATTTCATTATATCACATGGTATTACATGGTAAACCATGGTATACCATGACATTACATGGTAAACTGTGGTACATAGACCATGCTTTTTCATGTATTGTATATGTTAAATGTATGATATATCATGATCTACCTGTTTCAAAACACCATGGTATTTACCATGGTTTACCTGTTTCAAATTACCTGTTTCAAAACACCATTGAATACGATGGTATGTTTTCATAAGGGTTTATTCGATAAAAAAAGGATATTATGATTGCGCACAGAAACATACGTGTGATGTGATCCTTGTGAAAATAT
>OY759273.1:5641536-5711206 GCA_963662155.1 Lamellibrachia columna
TATTTGGCCGGCGCAACCGATTCGAAAATTGAATCGCGGCAACAAATGTTGTATAATGTGCGCTGACCCACTCGCACAAACGCGCGACTCACAACACAAGTTTTGTCATGTACGCCTAGCATAACCACGCTACCAAAAATGCGATACAACAAATTGTGAAATTTTACATCCACTTGAGGGCATTGTTAAAGTTTTCTCAAAATCGCATTTTGCAATATTGTCGCTATTGGGATGAATGTAAATATTTACAAACTTAGCCATAAATGATTACCGTTATTCACGGGTCGTTCAACCAACGCTAAGGGTATTCCTATATTTGACTTAACGCTCGCTCCATTAAACAGCAAACGGAAGCTATAATACAACACACGAAACTTTAACAATGCCTGCGCACTTTAAATGACCTGCATTTCATTAAAAAACGGAAAACACCGAAGCGGGATTGTGGTCTAATTTTACAATTAGTCCTATTATAGGGGCCACTTAGCATAGCTCGGAAGGGAAATGCGGAACTTGGTGGAATTGACTATGACTATATGAAACTATCTTAGTGCGTGGCGACGAACGCCCTATTACCGAGTACACAAAACATGTTACACTGGACCGGGGAAAGGTTGTCAGAACCGTACAAGACAAAGACCCGTACAGGACAAAATAAAAAAAGATGAAACATGTTAAATCGGACTCGGGAAGACTTGTCCAGGTCCGTACAAGACAACAATCCGTACAAGACAACAATCCGTTCAAGACAACAATCCGTACAAGACAAAAAGAAGAAGACAAAATACGTCACATCGAACTGGGGAAGACTTGATTAGTTCCGTACAAGACAAAGGAAAAAGGCAAAACATGTTACATCGGAATAGGGAAGATTTGACTATGTCCGTACAAGACTAGTAAATAAAAAAATCAATAAGAATTTGTGGCAGCGAAAACCAGCCAGTTTCCAGCGCCATTATTAAATCATCATCGTTAAAAGTTGGAAGACTTCTGCACACACGGAATTCCAGAGCACACAGTATGGTGAAACAATATTCATTCTGTGCACATTTATCATTTATATTTTGGTATCACAAATTCACCCATTTTGACTTAAATTAATTTATGTTTATTTTATATTTAACATTAATATATGACATTTTAGCTGGATTACGTTCTGTTCCCTACTTATGCATACGACTATACAAACTTTGAACATAGCAACGGTCTTTGTAACAGTGGCCATTTCTTGTAAAAAAAGAACTTTGCATGTTATTGGCAATCGACGCTAGATGGCGCCTTTATTTGATTTGAGGTAGCTAGGTGTTCAAATTTGAACGAAATTCGTTTAGCTAATTTGTAGAATGGTTGATGAAAATAAAATAATAATAGTTGTTGTTGTTATTATTATTATTATTATTATTATAAGAAAAAAGAAAATGGAATATGCCTACTGTAATTCCTACCAAAACAACACTGTTGTTATGATATTCATATTTCCAAGTTGACATTGATGGTGGTGTTTGAGATAAAAAATTAGTCATTATGGAATAAAAATTCAATTAGTCGTAATATTAGTAATTATGTACCACAGACCTGGTGTAGATGATGAGAGACGCAAACAAGTTCAATAATTATTGCAAATGAATTACTTTACTTTAAACAGCATTATTGTCAACTTGAAATAGCGTGCCAACATAAGTTATTAAACTTTCCGGGGTCGATAAATCAACAGTTTTGTTAAAAATTAATTTCTTATTTGTAATGTAGATGTTTCAACCATTTCATCATTGCTTTCAGAATGAAGCATTTTGTTGAAACAACACTGTTTATATTTTAGTTTACATACCTTGTAACAACAAGTAAAATAATGTTGAGTATGGCTTTAGAAGCCCAAAATATATACACAATGAAAATCCATGATCCTAATAGAACGAGGCGTCCGCCAACATTCGCTCAACAACCACCCACTGTTGGCGTCTTGCATGATGCTAAATGTGCAGCAGGAAATATAATAATAATAATAGAGCCACAAAAGAACTACCTGGTATGAGCGACTTAATTATCATATATAAAACGACTAAAATTATCGAAGCTAACCACACTGGCATGCCGAAGGATAAGAGGAGACATATGATAGAAATCTATAAAATAATGCATGAACTGTACGATAATAAATCCGCACCAAACATCCTGAAATGGGAGGATGTGTAATTAAGATCAAGAAATAGAGTTGCTGAACCATGGAATAGTCTACATAAATCAGTAATGCAAGCTAGATCGATAAACTCGTTTAAAAATCGTCTAAACAAAGTCTGGTCTACCCAGGCGATATTATATGACTATGAAGCTCCGTTAACACTGACCACTAGAACCGGAAACTATGAATATTATATTCTGAAGAAGATGTGATAATTGAGGAACCGATGTCCTAATTTAAGGTATCCTAAGATATAAGATATAAAGTGCTGCAGACGACTTCGAAGCAGTGGGATTACGTCTGCACCCATCTGCACCCTCTTTATCTTATTAACTACGCCATATCCCCCCCTTTCGTCGAAACACGTGTCAATATAATGGTAGCAGATTGTGCTAATTCAAGCACGATTACGAAATCGCGACAATAAAACACCATTTCCGCCCGATTTTGCCGTCCGCCACCTATTGTGAATGGCGCATGCCATGCGGCAATTTTTCAGGGGCCGACTATTGGCGCTGAGACACCAGCAGGTTATTGTCCATAGAGCTTTCAATGGCAGGTGAAAGGTTATTGACGCGAGCTGAGCTACAACCATGTTACTACTGGCCAGTCAGCTAACTCGGCTTCATAAGGCCGTGTGCGGGCAAAGGGGTCTGACCAAGTATGTTGAGCTGCTCCGATGTTCACGCTACAGCGGGAAGTAACACGGGCGACAGAAGCTTGAATGCCGGACATGTTTAGGGAATGTATCGCGAAATCGCGCCTCTGGTAAAATGTGTCATCGCGTATGAGATCGACACCGAGCGTTCAGTCGGTCGGACAACGGCCGAGCTACTGGCAGATCCTGGATACAGCCGGACACAGATACCACAACTACACGAACTTGTATTCGGCTCGGTTCGTTTCCTGATTGATTGATGATTTAATCGTTTTCGTGTTTATTTGAAACTACTGTCGAACAGAAGTGTCGCACCGTCACAGCGTGAACCAACCGGCACTTGTCAACTGACGGCTGGGGCGGAGCCGGACGACTTAACGTGTGACGGACGAGCTTTGTGACAGACTCTGGACACGGATCGACACAGGCGCGTGCAGTCTGCCCACGATCCACAAATAACATGGGATATGTCGTTTGGATGGTTTCCATCTTCGCATCTTTGCTAATCCTATTCCATGCGACATCGGCGAAAGTCTACCTGAACCAATGGGCCGTTTACATAGACGGAGGGAAACTGGTTGCCGACCGCGTCGCTCAGACGAACGGATACACAAACCTGGGACAGGTAAGGATATTTTCCATTTTTCGTTATTGCCACGCCTGAGTTGCATCATGTATACACAGATCCACACGAGTCAACAAAGGGTAACACGTTTCCTAACATGTTAGCCATAAAACATCAGAGTCCTGATTAAATAAAACAGTTAACCAACAATGAATTGGTTGTACCAGTTCAGTATTGGAAAATAAAACAGTTAACCAACAATGAATTGGTTGTACCAGTTCAGTTGTGGAAAATAAAACAGTTAACCAACAATGAATTGGTTGTACCAGTTCAGTTGTGGAAAATAAAACAGTTAACCAACAATGAATTGGTTGTACCAGTTCAGTTGTGGAAAATAAAACAGTTAACCAACAATGAATTGGTTGGTACCAGTTGCGGAAATTGTGCTGAAGTTGTGGTATAAAAATCAACACATTTTTGTTGTTGGGGGTTTGGATTTTTATATTGTTATCATTATTTGAATTTAATAAATACATTTCCACATACGTAAAACAAATTACATTTATACATTGGTAAAAATATACATTTACACATGTTTATTTGCCATTATTAATGACAACTTAATAGACTGGCAACATTTTATTAGTTAAAGGCTTTACCTGCTTTACCTGCTAGTTATGACATTATTTTACGCCATTAACATTATATTAACTAATTTAAACATTTCAAATGGGCTATATATTTTTTGGATTGGTTTTGGCACTTGCCTCCATTAATATTAACTTCCCCATTAGAATATTATGAATTGATAACAGTACAAAAGTATACAAACAGTCTCAATAGAGAATGAATGCAATAATAAGGTTATATTTAAGCTTTATTTTATGTTAATGTAGTTTAGCATTTGTTAATAAGTCATTTTTGACTTCCTTGAGAATATTCAATTGATAAAAAGTACTGTATATTTTAAACTAGGCACAGCAGGAAATGAAAGTTACTCAATAAATGAGTCATGCTTATCTCAGCCTTAGCCATGGAATATTTACATAATCATAATATTTGTTTTCATTTTCTATGTAACCATAACCACGACAAACATTTCAAATATTTGGTTTTTATTCACATTTGACTAGAAAAAGTTGTTTGTCATTCTTTGTTTTCGATCTCGATGTTTAATTTGGGAAATGTAGTGACTGTGTGGGACAGCACTAAAACTGCTCTTTTCATTGATTGGTTTATTTATTAGCAGCTAGATTAAATATTACATCCATGAGTTATGAAAACAAATCCTTTTGCACAAGCCAATTTGTGTTTTCTGTGGCTAGGGGAATTGGCCATTAATTGTTAGGGTGAGCTTGAGTCCACTGGTGACTCCCTGGAGTAATTACAGGCCCAGAGCTGCATAGGCCCAATGCACTGATTACAGTTATGTGAAGGAGGATTGTGGTTTTATAGGCTCTACACATATAGCACTGATTCATGGTGGCACAGGTCAGTAATTATCCATAGGATTGGAGTGCAGCTATGATGTATATTAGACTTTACTGCACAGCTATGTGACTAAGCTATTTTCAATATATTTATTCTTAGTTTGTACCAACAAATAGTCCCCAGTCGTACACCACGAACAATTAAATAATAAGTTATGTTTGGTAGTTTTTGTGTAGGACAACTTTGCAATATATTTACCACGGAAGTAACAATGGCTGCTGTGTATCTAAAATGAAATACATGGAGGTTATTCTTCTGTTTGTGATTGCTGGTAAGTGCACATATATGTACAGGGGACAAACATGTGCATCCTGAAGAATTGGACACAAAACTCCACTTTCATGTCTCGTCAGTTAATGTGAGCCAACTGGTGCTTTTTACTTGTTGTTTAGTTTATGTAGTCACAAATATGTCACCATTCTGTGTAACAATTCTGATTGTCTTAAATCCTTTCTTCTGCACATTCGGTCATATTAGTAATACAAATTCTTAATTTGCATAAATAAATAATTAGTAACACTAATGTGATAATTTTCTTTATTGTGATTGTGGGTAATTTGTGTTTATTTCAGTTTAGAATTAAAACTAGTTGTATTTATTATTATTTATCTAAGTATGTAAACGTGATCTAGGTAATGTCACTGTAAAAATATAATTTAATATAGCGAACTGCATGATACTGTCCACATATTTATGGGAATAAATAATATTTACATTTAAACATTATAAGCGTACTTGAGCACTGGTCTTATATGGTATTCTTATTGAACACTGCAGTCTTATGGCTCTTACATAATGCCACAACATGGCCTATTTACATAATACTTGTAACAACATTATCCAAGCATTTGCTGTGTGATGATATCCTGCTGGGAGGATAATTCTGTCTGTGGCACATTCGTAAGAATCTGCCCAGTTTATATGTTCTTACAGCAGTTTTTTCGTGAATTGATCCGTGTGGAAAGATATTTTCTAGGTGCAGTAATTTGTTGGCCCTCAGGTACAACCATAGTTTTGAATAGCTGCACTGTGTGACCTTTGAGACAGTGCATATTATATAGCCATACAGTGCTTCCACACTTCAATGAACCTGTCAAATCAAGGCTATGAAACCCTGCAAGTACAGGCAGACCTGCTACAATGTACGCATTTCCTATACACAATAGATATATTTGAGATTTTCAGTGGTAAACAGCCACATCCAGTTTTATATACGGATTTGTTTAAATTGAAAATATCTTTATAAAATACATATTTCTTGCATTCATCATGCGCACATGTATAACATTTAATGACAGACTTATGGCGGTTGAAGCACAAATACATTTCATCCAAGGCAGTTTTCTGGCGAAACCTAGATGATTTCATTTGATGTTTGCAGGTATATTTTGTAGCCTGATACTGAAAAGTGGTGATACTTGATTCCCGTGAAACATAGCAGATTTCATTTGATTGAGGTATATATTTCATTGCCTGGTCGATGGTGACACTTGATCTGAATAGTTAGATGGATTAAAATATGACTTTTTACAGAATTAAAAGTAAAAAATACATATTTTAGCCAAAAATGTTGCAAGTTGGCTGTCAAGCTCTGCAAATATAGGTACACTGGATAGGATATTAGCAAACTTGTGGACTTTGGTTAACCATGGTTTTTATGAACCTGTTATCAGTGTTATTCAAGAATGCAACTGCCGCGTAAGTCTAGTGGTTAATCTAAAGTGTTTACAATTACATACATCATAATCACATGGTTGAAATCCGGTTTGAACGGTCCACTTTGTCAGTTAGTAAAAAGTTGGATACACCTTGACAACTCACGCACATCTGGTAAGTTGGGAGGAAGTTGGTGAAATGTATGACATCGGGTGGCACATAAAAACTGTTCACTTCTGTTTGGTCGGCTGTGCAGTTTGACGTAAATTACCCCATGTGGTTGTGGACTGTAACTTGTAATACTGGACTTGCTAACACGGGCAGTCTGTGTCTGTGTCTGACCAAACACTGGACTAGACTATATTATTAATTAATGATAATAATTATCTGAACATTCAGAGGTGCATAAAAAGGATTGCTAAGTTATATCCATTTATAATAAAAACATACTTACACAGTAAACATATTCAATCAAAAAGTATATGTAGATATATATATATATATATATATATATATATATATATATATATATATATATATATATATATGATAAACTTGTATATTATATTATTATTAATAAAAATGTATTACAGCAAGACTACATTGAAATCAGATAAGTTTTTTATAACTGGCCATGTATAAAGCATACACTGCTCTAGAGTAAAGTAAAAAAGGTAAAGGTAAAGGTATGTTCTTATATAGCGCAGTATCCGGTCCATAGGACTGCTCAAAGTGCTTTACACTTCACCCCCTGGCAGACCTGTTCATTCCAAGGCCATCTCAACTTCTTTGGGAAGTATTCAGCCACGCTGCAATTGCTGCGCGAAGGCTATTCATTCACATATCCACCACTGTCTGTATTGCCAGGTACTCATTTATACAGCTGAGTGAACTGTGGCAACGTGGGGTGATCAAACTTGCCAAAGGTTCGAAGCGACCGCAGTGGGATTTGAAACCGGGTTCTCTCGATTGAGAGTCCGGCCTTCTAACTGGTATGCTATCGCGCCCCAGTAAACATAAAATACAACAATATATAAATGAAAAAACAATAAGATATAAACATGCAAGTGGCAATATTAGCTATCAGACTACATAAAATTCTAATATGTAATTCTACAAATAATCAGTGAATGCAACGTTAGATAGATGCGTTTTAAGACAAGATTTAAAAAAGTTTGAATATGTGTATAACACAGAGACAGTATGGTAAATCGTACCACATATGTGAAATCACTGTACATCCTGGTGACATTTGTACAGGAAGCTCTGCTTTCCGACGGAACAGCTTTCATGCGTTTCCTGTCAACTATTGTCGTCGCGCCAAGCACGCTTTACCTGGCCATTGCCAGCCAATCAGAGGCCTCTCGTTGAGTTCAGTCACACGTCTGCAGCCATTTCATTCATGCATCCAGGTTGGCTGTCAGTTCGCCGGTGATAAACTCAAGCAGGGAACTAAGGCTGATACACACAGGATGTCAGTCTTCATTCAAGCCACACCACCTTTGTCTCCACGCATGTTTCACTGTCAACAAGTCCCTTTCACTGTGTATTTTATTGTAGGACAGTTTGGTGGACAGTACTACAGTAATAGCACAAGGGACCATGTTCATTCAAAAGCTATTCCTGTCACTGAAGGGATAAGGTGCTAAGGAGTAGAGCCCTGTCTGTGTTTCATGGGTTTCAAATACAGTATAATTTAATAACATTTTAATTGTTATAATTATGTTACACTAATATTTCAGTAATGAAATGTCATGTGGGAAAGTCAGTTTACCTCAAATACAATGTTTAAAGACTAGTTACTGTGTAGTTATAACTACTAACTACTACCTGGTGGTAACCAAGTAGGTTCTGCCTCTTAACCAAACACGGCAAGAACTGAACCAAGCTTCCTCTGTCAATGGCTCAAATGTTGACTGTTTATTGTTTGATTTCTTTGGAAGTTGACATTTTAAGGAAATAATTATTTGTAAATAATCGTATGTGAGATATGTTGCGATACAATTCATGTTCATATATATATATATATATATATATATATATATATATATATATATATATATATATATATATATATATATTATATATATATATATGCAGTAGGGAAAGTGTTAATATAGCGTAGAACATAATTACATAGCATGGGACCAGAATCCCAGTAATTCCTGTTAGTAATCAGACATGGGATGGTTATGAATGCTGTTTGTCTGACAAATCATCTCCATTGTGTAGTTCTGGTGGGCCTGTTCTGATGCACTGCTAGCCCCTGGACTCTCCTCTCAATCAGGGAGTGTCCAATCCTATTACATTAGGCCACTGATTGGAACTACTGACCAAGCTGATGAGTGGTCTGGTCAAATTACAGTGAGAATATTGGTGATGGTCAGCTGTTGCCTGACCACCAGCTGCTGGATTCCTTTATAGACCTACTTATCCAGAATATCTGTGGGCTAACAGCTGCAGCTACAGCAAAACCAGATACCATCCAAAAGTTGATGTTAAATGGCTAATCTTGACATTCCTGAGGTTCTGCTGCTGATAGTCTTGGAAAATATTCTTTGGGGTGGTTTCCTGGAGATATTTTTCTTGAGGTAGATTCCCTTAAGTAGGAGACAAGGGAAATGGTACGGTTCTATGTTCCTGAAGAGTTCTCCTTGAAGGAAAAGTCTGTTACATAATTATATAAGACAGGTGTGCATGCACTCTTGCATGAACAATTCCACCCCAATGTCCTTTGCAAATCCATAATGTTCCTCCTCAATTAATTTTTTTTGCTTTTTTACTGTTTTTTCAGACTCATTTTGTGACAAATTTAACCCATCCACTACAATAGGCTAGCTCACTTGTACACATTTGTTATTATTTTAGTTTTGGTGAAAGCACAAAGACAAACTATAAAATTATTTTTTACCAGATCCAGTCAAAATTTGTTGAAAACGGAAAAAAATTTATAGCTCTATATCCTGTAACTAACAGTTATTTTGATGATTTTAGCAAAAGTACAAACTTTTTTAAGCCAATCAATAACTGTATGATGCAGCTGTTCTTTGTTGAACTAACAATTTAACATACACCACTGAACAACTATACTATCCCCGTTTCTGCAGTGGGCTAACATCACACTGCACTGAGCATGCCCCCCCCCCCCCGATGGAGATATACCTAGAATTCAGGTTTACACGTGCCTGACGAAGATTCTCTTGTTTGATACCAAGTTGTCTTCCCCAGACCTGACTGGAAGGCTAAGCCATCTGCCTGTGGCTCAAATACTAGCCCATCTGTCTTGTGTCTACCTTCAAACTTTACCTCGGCTGTACTAGAAACAGTGCGTCACCTAAGCACACTCAACGTCACCTAAGCACACTCAACGTCACCTAAGCACACTCAACATCACCTAAGCATACTCAACGCCCCAGCACAAAATCAGCTTTTTATTTGATGGTTGCAATGAAGATCTGCATTGAAATTGATAACTTAAGATTTAAAACCGACTGAACATGAAAGTGAACGATCGTGTAGAGTAAAAAAAGATGTTCAGTATTCTGCAAAAGTGGCGAAAACGTTTAAGTCCTAGATCAACTAAGCTAACAGCTCCACCATGCGCATCCATTGGGGCGGAATGAACATTGATTTGTGACTCTCAATGAAGTTATATATTTAGCCAAGTTTTTTCACACCTGGAGAGCAGATGTTACCAAGAAAGCACGTTGTGGTTCACCAACTGGAGCAGGGGTGGGGGGGCACTCCACGGGCAGAGGTGGGGGGCGCTCCACCGGCTCTAGGCCACACACACCGTACCTTGCTCAGCAAACAAATGATATGTCCTTGCGTGAATAGATCGGCTGTAAAACAGCTGCCACAAAACTAGTTACATGTTTGTAAAAGGTTGTCTACCACACTGATAGCACCTTGTAAATCACATTCAGCGTTGCTCAGCGTGTGTGCACACGCTGTGAACTGCACAACAAAAAACTATACCACCGTGTTCTCTCGTCTTGGTGCACCTTTATTTATGGGCACCGACGCCCGCCGCGAACTCACTCAGTCTTGCAATGTTCTGCCTAAGCACGTTCAGACAGAACCTCGTACGTCGTCCTAGGTAATGTTGTCTTTAAATTCACATTATTGTTAAACGTATTACTTGTGTTTGGTAATTTGTAATTGTGTTTATCTGAATTATTTAATCAGCAGACTGTGGAGACCAGACCAAGTGATATTGATCTCACATGGTGCTGACCACTGATGAGGAAATGTCATTCTTATATGAGAAATACAATAATACAGTTCTCTAAGTAGGCACACACAGTTTTTTATTAGATTATATTGATGTTAATGTTCAATTTGTAATGCACTGAAGTTGACCATATTGTCAGCATTTTCATGTCATAGTTGACCATATTGTCAGCTTTTTCATGTCATAGTGTACTACCATAAGACACAAGATGAACTTTTTGCGTTCAACACGATTGATGATACGTGTTCAAGCTTAACATGGCAATGAAAAACAGTGCATTAAAGCTGTAACAAATGTGTATTATAAAAAGGTATTGTATTTAGTACTGTAACAAAATATTATTATAAAAAGTATTGTAGTAAGTACTGTAAACTATTAGTGTTACGCAAAGTGTTTTATTAAATACTGTAAACAATAGTTTTAGAAAAAGTGTTGTATTAATTATTGTAAGAAATCATTCTGCACAACAGAGAGTAACACATCATTGAATCAAATATAAATTTGTCAACATGTATACCTCCGGGCTCCTTGTAATTAGTATTTAGGTTCACCAAGTACTGATCCATGGAGAGGCTTCTCTTGGTCAATAGACATGTCCAATACTGGCCACTTCACACCCTTCTATTGATTGTCTGATTGCTTTAGGTGTTGATTGTCACTCAATTGTCCAAGGTGTTTGACCACTGAGTACTTCTCACCTGTCTAGGGCTTTTACTCACATCCATGGTCAGACAGTGGACATCTTAATTGGTCAAGCTTTCTAATTGCTTTGTGCTAATTTATTGTTTAGTGGAACATAGGGGTGATGTCCAAAATGGGATCTTAAAATATTTGGACTTCTAGGGTCAGTCAGACAGTACAGATTTTAATTGGTAAAGCTTTCAAAATGCATTGTGCTAATTTATTGTTTGTTACAACTTAGGGTTGATGTCCAAAACCAATTTTTTTTATCTGGATGACTGCAGAACTACATGATTGTCCCTTAAGTGTGAAAGGAAAATTTGGCTGATCACCAATGGATATAAACTACTTGTAAAACATCACTAATAAAACACGATCTTGTTTTGTGATTTTTATTCCAGACAAGTATATCGAAAAAATTTAGCATTTGTTCTACGTAGCCTGGGTGGCATTAAACTAAATAAATGTAATAAATGATGAACATGTACATTAACTGATCAGTAAAATGTGTTATAGCCATTTAAACATTAATACAATTACTTGATGTCCACACAGGTTTCACTGTATTAAAACTAGACCTAGGAAGCACTTTATATTTCACCAGCTGCAATTTTAAAGGCAACATTATCCAACCAGAACGTGTCAGAATTACATGATAAATGTAGTCTATGTGGAAGCTTTTTCATGTGTTGTCACGTTGTTTGCCCACCCCCACTGATAGCGCAGGAAAAAGTAGGGCGGGGCATCAAGCAAGCAGAGGAAGCATGCTTGGGTGGATTTAGGAAGGGGATGTTTCTATTGTTCATGGGCTAGCTTCCCTTCACGGGCCAGCTTCCTGTCATGGGCCAGCTTCCCTTCACGGGCCAGCTTCCCGTCACGGGCCGTTTCCTGTCATGTTAGTTTCGAAATCTAGATAAATCTTGTTCTTTTAGAATTATTACTTACTATATATAATGTCGGTTTCTATGTTTCCAAAATAATTTTTTTTAATTGTTATTTGATATCATGAACACAATCTCCATGAGCACACTCTCCATGAACACACTCTCCATGAACAAACTCTCCATGAACACACTCTCCATGAACACACTCTCCATGAACACACTCTCACTCATATTGGTAGGGTACTTAGGTATAACGTTAAATGATTAGTATATATTTTGTATTTAACATTATTAATTCTCCTGTTGGTTGCGTCTCCTGTAGAACCCAATGTTTATAGGTGGGGCGTGGGGGCTCTGTGGTTAAAGCGGTGGACTGCCAATCAAGAGGACTAGGGTTCAATTCCACCTGCTGCTGATTAAAAACTTAGGCAATTTTGTTCACCCCACATTGTCTGTGTCGTTCGGAAGAGTTACTAAAGGCTGTTGATCCTTCCTACCTGGTGCCTACGCCAGGTGAAGTAAAAGACCCCACACATGGGGTAGATGTAGCCTGTTGTGGACTCGGAGCTGGTGATCTCTATGTGTAAACTCACTATGTACAGCCCACACATGGGGTAGATGTAACCTGTTGTGGACTCAGAGCTGGTGATCTCTATATCTAAACTCAATATGTACAGTGCACATATGGGGTAGATGTAACCTGTTGTGGACTCGGAGCTGGTGATCTCTATGTCTAAACTCACTATGTACAGTGCACACATGGGGTAGATGTAACCTGTTGTGGACTCGGAGCTGGTGATCTCTATGTCTAAACTCACTATGTACAGCCCACACATGGGGTAGATGTAACCTGTTGTGGACTCGGAGCTGGTGATCTCTATGTCTAAACTCACTATGTACAGCCCACATATGGGGTAGATGTAACCTGTTGTGGACTCAGAGCTGGTGATCTCTATATCTAAACTCACTATGTACAGTGCACATCCCAGTTCAGCTGTGATCAGCTGTTTAGGGGCTATCATATCAAGCATCAAGTACTAAGTCTATCACTTGGCCTTACCAAGTACTGGTCATTGGCTGATTTCTAGGAGTAATGACAAGTGGTCAGTGTGAGCTTCAGTAGCAAGGCTGACCCATTCTCTGAGGTCAGCTTCAGGTCACTTGGTGTTAATGTCTTTCTCCCTTCTGCTCCTAAGGTTAATGGCAGATTCAGGCTGGAGCCAGTGGGTGATCATAATTATCGCCACTTCAGTCTATGGAGGGAAGTAGCACTTACTTGGTTATTAATACTCAAGTAGGGAATACAGACATCAGGACATGGAGACAAGAGAGGGCAGTTTCTCAGGTTTTGTGATTTACCCTTTTTATGGGGTCACTGCCCCTAACTATACTACCCCAAAATGAGGTCACATGAACAGGCACCCTGCAAAACATGTTAAATGGTTTTGACCCCACTGTCACTGAATCTAAGGCTGAAACGATGGGAGGTTGTCCAAAACATGGAATAGCACAACAGAAGTGTTATGATGACTGTTATGATAGTCATGTCACCAGTCCGTGGCAACTAGGATGACGTCTGCCAAGGGTCAATCTTGTCCTGAGGTGACTCAGGAGTCTGATGCTGGTTCTGCACATCTTGGTGCAATGGAAGCAGGAGGTGAAGCTTGGTCTTCGTTCCTCTCCCTCTCCTTTTTCCATTCTCAAAACACGCTGTTGCCTGGTGAGTTCTATGGCACCAAAGATTAGATCATTACCTGTCTATCTACTATAATTTACTGTATACGCGTAATAATAAACCTTTGCCAAACATTTGTTATTAGAGCGATACCTGTTTCTGTAATTTACTCTTTACATGTGATAATAAACCTTTGCCAGGAATTAATTAATTAGATCATTACTTCTTTCTCTATCTACTCATGAAAACAGACTATTTTGGCAATGTCTGCACTGCCCCATTTATAATCTTTGTTTACATAAACATGCCCAAAACATTGTCTGACATGATTACAAAGCACTAATTAAGACGGAGGTTTTATTGAAGGCTAGTCGTGAAGTTATCAATTATTCAGATGATCCAGTTTCGAACTGTGATGAACTAGAGCCAAGGGACATTGTCTTGGCTCCTCTGGTTTATTTCCAGGGGCCTCCTGAGATCATCCTGGTCTGATGCCACACTTCAACCACTTCCATACACTTAGCAGCAGGGGTTCAGCCATGATACAGTCACTTCTCTTTATCCATTGTTCGATAATCCAGTTTTTCTGTATGGGATATGGGAACGATCTTGATACACTTTAAATTGGTCCTTTGGTCCATTTCTCATGTTTCAACAGACTGTTTTGCAGAATTAACTGGTTTGTTTTAGATCTCTCAAAACTTCAAATCAGACAACGTCAACGGTCTCTGTGATTGCTTTTACATCACAGCTATGTGTTGCTTGTTCTTTGTTCAAGACATGACTTGAACAAAGAGTCAGTTACTGGAGATCAATAATAAACTAATAAAAGATCAATAATAAAGTATTAAGCAATATAAAGTTCATGATACATTACGTGTTTATAGCTGATAATTATAGCATGTGTGATAATAGAGCGTTTTACTAATCCTTCACTTCATTTATCCAACCAACTAAACCTTTTGGAACTAAAGTGTGGGAATACTGGAGATATGACTGCTTCACCAGTGATGTGTCCAGTTACCCCATCTAGCCACATTGTCAGGTCACTGGGGTTGCTGACCCTGAACAGATGACCTTTATTCCCGAGTTGTGATAACTGGTTGCAATTTCTAGGATGTTATAATGTCATTACTCTGAACATTTGGGAGATATCTGTATGTTTACTGTCTGGCCACTCTATCAATGACCAGATGACCAAGGTCCACTTGTTATCTCCATTGAGGTTACTGACCACTGTGCAAGAATATCTTCCTGATGGGAGGGAGTCTGTAGGGGTCAAATAAACAAAATGCTAAACTCTGGAATGTACTCTGCAGCAGATTATCTGGCTAGTGTAAATAACTTTCTTTCTATTTTTATGATCTGTTTTATCATTACACCCTGACAGGGAAACTGGAGCCAATCTTCAGACTGAGCCCCTGGCATCTCTTTCCCAGGGAACCCAAGGACTGGGATATGTCATGATAATTATCTATTTGATCCTTCGGAATTAACTTGTTTAAGTAGAAGTTGGACGACAAACTCCTGTGCTTGATCATGATTTAGTGCTGCATCAGATACGTTTACTTCTCCAGCTCTGGTCAATTGCATGCTGTGGTTTTAGCCTTTTCAGATGATATCTCCAACCTCCCATCACTACAGACAGATAGTATAGGAGTAACCATAGTATATAATCACCGTGATTGATAGAGCACGGCAGACAAGTGAACACAGTTGCCTCTTGAATGACAATACTTCCCATTAATCAGACATGCTCCATTTTTTGGCAGTGACAACCATGGTGACCTTGAGTTTGTCCTTGACCTGTTGCTGCTGGGTGTTAATTGGAGATTCTTCACTGGTCTTGTAGACTGGATGTCTGTTAGGTCAGTCAAGCGGAACGATGTCACACCTGGAGTAATGACACAGTGATTGATGACATGTCTGAAGTCTGGACAACCATTGGGTTTCATTTGGTGTCACAGTGTCAGGTTTTTGTCAGTGTTGCCATATATTTGTTTTGTTGTATCATTGTTATAGGTGGTAAGTCTACTGCATTTGTAGTAGAACTACATATTTTTTCTTTAAAAAATTCAGAATCTCACGATCTACCACCTTCGAGCCTAAATCTACTATCAAATTGCAATTTCAAGGTTATAAAAATGAAATTGACTAATTTTGAGTCCAAATATACTGCGAATCCACAATTTAATGTAGAAAATGATCCAGAAAATGCATCAGAATTAAGTAAATTGACACATCATGAAAAGCGGTAGATCTGCCTCTTTCTTTGCAATGTTACTTGGCACTTCTGACTTGTGTGGAAACTGAATTTACATGAGATGTCTCTTTCCTTATAAGATTGGTAAATTTTGAACTTAATCTGATCTTGTGATCAGTAGTCAAAGTGCCCATGATTAGTGAAACATGACCAGACAGGAGATATACAGGGAGTGACAGGAAGTGTTGTACAACATTTGACATGCAGTGCCTTGTAAACATTTCTAATTTTATTTTATACAATACTACATCCTTGGACCCAGTGAAAGATAATGTCATTGGAAGCTCTATTGAGTTTGTAATAAATTAACTATATTCAATGTGAGAATGCTTGTCTACTGGGTATATTTGACTTCCTACATTGCCAGACATCAAAGCTCCTCATATCTGGCTCCAAGACAATGTACATCTCAACACCTTCTTCCCTTCTGCTATATGTCTCTGGAACTCTTCCATCTGATGCACCAGCTTCAGCCTCTCTTGAAGTCTTCAAGTACAAACTGGGAAGCTGGGCAAAGAGCCTGTAATCTTGATCTCTTTTTAAACTAGTTATTTTTTATTTTTTTTATATGAATTTTTACAAGAACATTTGTACAGAGTGCGTAAGCACAACCATTCAGCAAATCTGTGGGATATTACCTTGAAAACGAGTCCTGCACAATATGAAAGAAGACGAAGAAGACATTGATATTCGGAGTGGTGGTGTGCAAAAAGGAGTATTACAAATACATCAGGATGGTACTTTACATCAGGATGGTACTTTACATCAGGATTGTACTTTACATCAGGATGGTACTTTACATCAGGATTGTACTTTACATCAGGATGGTACTTTACATCAGGATGGTACTTTACATCAGGATTGTACTTTACATCAGGATGGTACTTTACATCAGGATGGTACTTTACATCAGGATGGTACTTTACATCAGGATTGTACTTTACATCAGGATGGTACTTTACATCAGGATTGTACTTTACATCAGGATGGTACTTTACATCAGGATTGTACTTTACATCAGGATGGTACTTTACATCAGGATTGTACTTTACACCAGGATGGTACTTTACATCAGGATGGTACTTTACATCAGGATTGTACTTTACATCAGGATGGTACTTTACATCAGGATGGTACTTTACATCAGGATGGTACTTTACATCAGGATGGTACTTTACATCAGGATGGTACTTTACATCAGGATTGTACTTTACATCAGGATGGTACTTTACATCAGGATGGTACTTTACATCAGGATGGTACTTTACATCAGGATGGTACTTTACATCAGGATTGTACTTTACAATGCAGTCTTCAACACAACCTCATTTATGTGAGTGAAGATGCCAGTTGTAACTACAATTAGGCCCTCCCTCCCTCCCTCCCTCCCTCCCTCCCTCCCTCCCTCCCTCCCTCCCTCCCTCCCCCCTCCCCCCTCCCCCCTCCCCCCCTCCCCCCTCCCCCCTCCCCCTCCCTCCCTCACACCTGGATCTGTTGAGCAGAACTGCTGTTGTTAACTGTCTGAGTAAACACTAGGTAGACAGCCTCACATAAACATTAATCCTTGTAACTGAGTACACAGTGGTAGATAGCCTCACATAAATATTAGTCCTTGTACAGCTGCCTGGTATTTATTTTGTCACAGAGTCAGCTGTTCATGTCCACAATGGTGATTCTCTGTTAGGTGTGATAGGTTTAAACCTCATTCCACAATTGATTTAGCTTATTTAGCTAACAAATTGCAGGTCCAGGTTTAATTTAATTTAATTTTTTATTAATTTATTTATGTGCAATTTAATGCTATATTATTATTTTTTGTATTTAATGTTTTACACAGTTTACATAAACATATATCATGCATGTCACAGTAGATACTAGATAGGTTTGATTTATCATGAAAATGAATCTAAAATGAGACGAGCGAAAAATTAGAATCATGGATACCGCTTTAAGTAATTATAAATACAAAACAGGAAGCATAAAAAAATAGTTAACAAATCTTGTCTTAAAAGTGAGCAATATCTTTGTGTAACGGAGTACTGACTAAGTCTTGTGGTGTTTTATTAGACAATTTAACATGTGCGGTTTAGGATCCAAAAACAGTACCAAAGATGTTCACTCCCAGACATTTACAGCTGCTGTCAATCAGGGTGCAGGGTGGGTGATTTGTTTTGTCACCAAAAGTGGTTTAAACCATGCACGCAACACTGACACCTGTTACTGCTTCAAATGTATGTAATCCAATCCTATAACTAGGCGTTTTCTTTTGGGTCAGCAAAGCCTTATGCCAATTGCAGTTCTTTGAGTTGTTTAAGAAGACACTAATTGCCTGTGAGCCAGTGTGCTTAAGAAGACACCAATTGCCTGTGAGCCAGTGTGCTTAAGAAGACACTAATTGCCTGCAAGCCAGTGTGCTTAAGAAGACACCAATTGCCTGTGAGCCATTGTGCTTAAGAAGACACCAATTGCCTGAGAGCCAGTGTGCTTAAGAAGACACTAATTGCTTGTGAGCCAGTGTACTTAAGAAGACACTAATTGCTTGTGAGCCAGTATCTTAAGAATATGCTAATTACCTGTGAGCCATTAGCCTGTGAATTATGTGTTTAAGAAGATACTAATTGCTTTTGAACCAGCTTGCTTAAGAAGACACTAATTGCTTTAGAGCCCATGGCTCAGGCAAGGGCATGTGAGTACAAGCTTCATTAAGGATTCACTCTGGAAAACAAGTTCATCTTCTTCAGCTGGCTAATGTCTGTAGCAGGCATTTTAGTCCACTGGATGCTTCATCATGATTTGATGTGTCTCTTCCCAGAAGGTGATTATCCTGTATCACTAGGTCAGGTATCTGTATATTACCACTCCTGACTGTGTTGTACCATTCGTTCATGGTTTTACGGACATTACCAGTTGTGTGTGCATGTGCGTGTGTGTGTTTGTGTGTTTGCAGAGCTCTGTTATACTGTACCCATACGGTTCTCAGTTTGAATTTATTTTGACAGGCCGAAATTTAAAACTCTAGAGGTTTCAGTGACATCTGTCTTGCAATGGGTCCAAGGATGTAACATTGTGCAAACAAATTAATTTTAAATGTTTACAAGGCACTGAATGTCGTATGTTGTACAACACTTCCCGTCACTCATGTGTGGTCATGTCTCACTAATCACGCACACTTTGACTACTGATTACACGATCAGATAGTTAAAAATTTAGCGGGAACATCTGCCTGTGATCTTGATGTAACTGTAAACTACTGATCCTGTAAATAAAACAAGATCTTTCTACAAACAATGATACATCAACAGGAAGTGTGTCTGTGGAGCGTACAAGACAAACAGCTGTCTGCTAAACCAGATGGAATATCAAACATAAATGTAAGATTCACTCTTGCATGCATGTGTACATGCAGTTATATATTCACAGACACGTGACAACTACCATGTTTCCAGTTGTGTTTCGGTGACCCAACTTTCCGAGGATTTAGGCATGACAGAAATTGTTTTATTATTGTAATGTACGAAACAATGGATGGATGAACAAATGAATGAACGAATGAATGATTGAACTTTTACACACACGCACGCGTGCATACGCGCATGTGCACGCATGCATGCACGCACGCACGCACGCACGCACGCACACACACACACACACACACATTCTGACAGCAACACCAGATTTGTTGCGTTTATTACACACATTTTTTAAATGTTGATGATTATATGCTACACATGCGTGTTTCTATTGTATCTCTGTCCAAGAGGGGGTTGATAAGTCTACAACCGCCCCACAATCAACCCACTATCAGCCACACTTGAGAGGGTGTTTGTGTCGCTCCTTTCCTTTGTATCTGTGTTCACCGCTAACACGCAACCACTACACGCCTGAATGACGCGCATCTGTGGATTACATGCTTGACCGACCTATCTGAGTCACTGTCAGTGATATCAGTATAGAGCACGCCTGGTTGAAAAATATTATTTTATGAAGTTATTGAATAATGAAAAGTTGAGCTTACGGCGAGCGAACATTCAACCATCCGTATGGAGTTTTGATTGAATTATGTGCACATAATTATTTAATGCCGCAACATGAAACCAAGCCATGAATGCACTGGCCAGGTTTGTTAAGAATAAAGGCGCCATTTCCTTAATGCCTTAGTGCCCACATCGATCTCAGATCTTTCATTGTTCGCATTCACCAGACACTATTTTTGTGGGCAGGAGAGAGTAGTGTCACTTTACTAGACGGCATTATTGTCCTGCCTTGTTTCATCTTGTCTTCAAAGCTTGTTATCTTTGTCCAGTCTATGATGCTGTCTGCGCTTTTCCCAGGCAAGACTTAAACCCCCCTCCCCCCCCACCCCCCACCCCCCCCCGGCAGGCCTTTTCATTCGGTTACCAGTTGCTATGCTACAATTACAATTAAGACTTCTTTCATATACATGTGTGGAGCTACCACTGTCTGTAGCCAGGTACTCATTTATCCTGCTGAATGAACTGGAGCAAAGTGGGTTGAACAAAATTGCCCAAGTTTCGAAAATGATAGCGGGTGGACTCAATTGGCAGTCTGTGTCCTGTGTCTAGGACAGTCCTTGGCTCTGGAGAAACATGCCTGCCTTATGAAGAATTATTAAATGTGAAATCTGGTATTGGAAATAACACTTAACTGCAGGGTATTGTTTCTGCCAGAACCATAGAACACACTGGCTTGGCGTGTTAAGTAGAACATCCTGTCCACTGCCAAGTGTGTTGTCAGCATGCCCACTAAGTATGTTCTCCATCTCTGATGGACACACCAAGCTCTACTGATGTATCTCACCTCGAGCGATAGGTGCCTACACCTTGTGTGGTCCACAGGGAGCATAAACATCATGTTTTTACACATCAGTGAACAACTGAAGACATATATATATATATATATATATATATATATATATATAATATTACTAAGAGTAAAAAGCCTTGTTTGTTCTTTGTTGGTGCCATTGGTGGGGTAATTAGTATAACTAAAGGGAACATATAATGGTTTTCATTGGTTTACTAACATGCAACTAGTTGGGGGCTTCGTATAATTAACATGGCCAAATTCTCTGAATTTGTTTTCCCAAAGTACATCTAAACTAACAATGTCATACTTCATGTTTTAATCTATATTGCTGTGGTATTTTTGACCGTCAGAAATATTATAAAATGGGAAATTATTTGACACACCCACAAATCACGCAGCAAAATTTTTTTATTTCACCTTGAAAGGAGAAGATTTTATGGTGAGCCATTTATTGCGCAGCGATATCACTTTATGTGTCGTAAAACTGGCATGTTTTATATCATCACCAAATCGTGTATTTTTTGCAACATTAAGAAACGAGAAATCATGACAGTAACACTTTTTTGCATGATTTTATTTTAAAACAACCGAAATGTTATAAATACTAATAAATTCTGTGTTGCAATGTTGAGTAAAACAGTAGTTAACCAACAAAGTCATTGTAAATTTCCCATAAACCTCGTCTCCTTGGTTAGAACAGAAGGAATTTGCGTGCCTTGTGGCAAGTGGATCACCTCTGGCAACGTGTGCCAGGTACTGATGTATACAGGGGAGAGAACCCTGGGAGTAGGCATTGAAACAACCTGTTAGGGTTTCTCACTGAGGCCAGAGAGTTGTGGACAGGTGATCTAAATCTGGACACCGCACCAGGATGTTTTCTATTAGAATCAGAAGTGTTTATTTTACCCGAGAGAGATACAACATAACATGGTCACAGTTAACATTCAAAACAATGTTTTTGTGTAAATATAATTTGTTGTATCTTATGTAAAATAAGCATGAACCTAATTAATGGATTGTAATTGAAATAAATTAATCCTTCTAGCATTTACACATTCACCAGCTGCTAACTGCGGGTATACTTATTTCAATGGGTCTGGGAGACTGCTACCAAGACCAGTTTTGATATGACCATAGCAGCTACATTAATGGTACGTATTAAACTAACTAAATTAACACCTTTAAACACTTTCCATGAAAAACATCAATACTGATCAACATACACAGTTTCAAAATATTCCAGCAATATTTCCGTTAAAGTAGGCAGAAACATGTATTCAGACATAGCTATTAAATTAGTTGCATAACTTGCACCAATTTCACCCATAGAATGCGCCTAATGAAGCACGCAATGTCTGACTTTTTTTTTGCCAGTTTGTTGACATGGATGATCTCTGTTATTATTAGTTATTATGCCGTTGTGGCCGATGTAATGTTATTCGGTGCAAGCCGGTAAAATCTGGAATGTTGTGGCTGCCATATAATACCAGTCAATGCCACCAATGCAATACCAGTTAGTACCAAAGAGCAGCTGGTATTGCACAGTACAGTGCCAGTTAGTGTAGATACCAGTGCCAATGCAGTTGTCAATCAAAAGTTAGTTTTAAAAAATCACTGCAAACTTTGATTGTTCTTTGTTTATTTGTAGCACTAAGTGATTTGTCAGCATTCTGCATTACAGTATCTACCCCCTTGACTCCCCCACTTGCTCAGGAAACCCAACTTAGAGAGGGTTGTGTATTAGACACTATATGGTCCATCACATGAGAGATTAAATAATAATTGGGGAGAAATTTATCCTTTTTTGTAGGTTTGATTTCTCTGAAGACAAATAGATGCGTTTGGTCAGGAAAATCAGAACCGTGGGATAATTGTAGGACAGAAAGTGACCAGTTTCCCGTCAATGTTTCTTTCTGCCATTGCTTGTGTCAGTCAGTTTGCCAGAGTTATTACCAAACATCCGTTGCAGACATGTTAATTTTCAGAAATGCAAATGTTGGAGAGTTATGCATAAACCGGAAGGTCTAACTGTATTGGAGAATTGCACATAAATTTGAGTATTTCCCATTCCCACCAGTCAGTCATGCATGATGTAACACCATTAAAGGCATGCATACACATTGCACGTACTATTAAATGGTACACTTGCATGTTAATCAAAAATTTTGACAGTGGAGCAATTCTTTGCACACTGGTCAAATAGCATGTTTACCATTCTGATGGTCACAAGTTTTCCCTAGTAGATATCAGATATCGAGGAGATTTGTTCTCCTGAACAGGAGAACAGGAGAGCTGATGGATTTAACATGTCTGACATTATGTGGAACCGGTTACAGCAGTTAAACTGAATTAGCAACAGAATGGAATATTTGAGTTTTATTCTAGCCATGCCACACACTGAGCCGCTGACTTGGACAAAAGACGTCTTTGACACGGAGCTAGAACTTGGTGGCGGGATTTATCTTACACATGCGGTTAAATCGTTGGCATGCTACTAGTGTAAACTATGTATGCCGTGGACCACCAGGAAAGGATCTGGGACAGACAAATTGATGCTTTTCCGTGCCAAACCTTCCCCAAGTGGTTATTTGTCTGACATTAAACGTCTGAATTGCCAGATGGTTTTCAACGTTGACAATTCTATGAAAGACACGGTTATTGTAGTCTGTGTACGGTCACATCAATCGAAGGAACTTCACTAGAATGTGATACCACTTAAAGAGCTTTAATGCAACCCTCTGAAAGCGCATAATGAAAGGGGCTTTAACACGGAGGTTATACTTCCCAGATAGGTCTTTGCACCTTCAATCATTTACTGAAAGGCTAGGAGAGAGAGTGAATTCGGAGAGGTCATATATCATTATCTTTAAAATTCTCCTGGCAATTTAGTAATAAATGCTTGTATAAGTGCTAGGTTTAGGGTTATGATTGGTTTAATGGTGTGAGGTTGTAAGGGGTTTTGTGCTGAGATTTTTTTTCACTCACTTGTATACTGTCATCTGTGTGAAATGGTTTGGTTAAATCATTTTAGTTGGTACGCTAACAGCATTACCACCCAGTGCATTTTTTATGCAGTGTTGTGAATGCATTTTAAGGACAAGGAACATTCAGTCTTTTTAGTTGTTAAGGCAGTGATGCCCTGCTAAAGGTCCCTCTTCTTTATTTTCAGTCAAATCTTTGGACAAAGTAGTAAATTATTCTGTCATGTTATTGATGTACAGGTATGTTAAAAGTGTAGACATGCCAACTTAAGGCATTGGTTTACTGACATGTAATGTACTATGTTGTGTGTTGTAGATTGGAACACTGGAGAATTATTACCTGTTTGAGCATCGCCGGCTGGTCAAGCGGTCACTGTCACAGGCACGCCACCACCACACAAAACTACGCCGTGAACCGGAGGTAGTCAGGCTACTTTTCTCATATTTTCTATCGTCTTAAATCAGTTTAATGCTCCTTGTTAGTAGCGCTTCATTTTGCTCAGTCCATAATTATTTTATAAAAATCCAGGCAGGTCTGTTGTGAAGTATATTTATATTTGTGAGTTTTATAAGATATTTACTCTCACGTTGCTGTTTAAAGAAGATAACATCTCCGTGAGATGCTTCATAGCAACCGTAGAAGAACGAAATAAAGGATAAGATGCACAATCGTATAGCTGAATGTAAATGGTAAATATAGTTGTGTACAATTTTCAATAAAAAAGCAAATGCTAAGGTCTGGCACAAACATGAATTAAATTGTTCTGAATTACATAGTAGGAATGCACATTCCATGTAGACTCTGCGTGGGCTTCAGTGCTGTGGCATCCAGCGATGCCAAACAGCAGCTACTACAGGCCTGTAGTCCTATTTTGTGTACTCACTTGCCTTGTATTGAGAAACACCCCATGTAGATGGAGCCAGGCCACTATCCCAGGTTCATGGGCAGCACGTTGTGTGATGATTTTCCAGAGAAAGATATGACAGAATTTGATGAATTTTGTCCAGCGGGTTGATGAAAGAATAAATATTAATATAGCTATTTTCAGAAGATTCAAAATGCAAATTTGTGCACAGCATTAAAACATTAAGATAGTTTCATGAATGGCAAGATAAATAGTGATCGAATCTCAGTTATCAGGCTGCCAGAAAACAGCTGTTCTTAGACCTCGATAGTCTTCCTTTTGTGGTTCTAAACAAGACATGCAGAAAGTGATTTTGCTAGCAGAGCTATATGGCAGTTGGCCATTAGGAAATTGGGGTCATCAATTAGTACTGAACAACCCTAGATGGACCAGTTGTTTCCTCGGGTCATTCTCTAGTGCAGCATCCCGGAATTCCCTGAATGTTGTCCTGTGCCTCTAGCTACAACCCCCCTGGCCAACCCCCCTGGCCAATCCCCCTGGCCAATGCCAATGTAAATGGCGTTTTTGCATCTTGTAAGTAGCAATATTATAAAAAAAATTCACTTGCTAGCTAGCCATTGCAAACTGTATTTTCACTTGCTAGCTAGCCATCGCAAACTGCATTTGTCAAGTCTTTATTTTGTTTCTTTTATGTGGTGTTATCCCAAAAAAACCTTTAAATAAATTGGATTTATGTCATGTTGATGGTTTGATTGCCCAACATTTTTTACGTAATGACTGTTTGCAAATTGTATTATGCTACATAACAATTTGTTTTATGGAACAGAATTTTATAACAGCCAAGTACATAAAAATTATATTTCCTACCTACTGCTTTCTGAACAATCTGTGTGATTCAGCTGTATATTGTTCTGTTTATTGATACCTTCCCAGTACAGGTATTTATAATTTTAATTTATTATATAAAAAACGTACAGTGTACATGTATTGCAAATTTTGTTTTACTGCATAAAACTCTGAAAGAGGCTCAATCTAACAACTTCATTTACCAGTATTGGTGATTAATTGATTGTGTTGAAGTAGTTAAGTCTCTAGTCTTTGAAGTTTGACCCTAAAACCCTGTCCTGATTGGAATGGTAACCTACTGTATTTTAATAGTGTTGTGTCACTGGGTCTGTGAAAGTGCTGTATTATTTGGCTCTAAAGTTAGCTCCATCAATCAGTCAAAGAGCCGTGTATGTTTGGCGTAGCGTGATACATGCTCCACTAGTGAACTTGTTAGCGGCAACAGTTGCAAAACAAAATGCTTACATCGTAGTTGAGATAGTGAGTAACAATCAACTACCAGTCTTACAGTGATTCACTGTTCCCGCGACATACCCACGTGCACATTACATGCAAATCATGGCCTAAAGCGATTGCTTTTACCAACAACGGAATACTTTTTGTAACAGGAATTTGTGGCATATCTGGTTGTTCATCTGGTGTTCTCATCTGACATCTCATCTGACAGGTTGTTTGAGTTCTGAAGCATTTTGTGACAAGTTAGAATGGAATGACAGGGAAAGGAAACCAAGGACAAAAGTTAGAATGGAATGACAGGGGAAGGAAACCAAGGAGAAAAGTTAGAATGGAATGACAGGGGAAGGAAACCAAGGACAAAAGTTAGAATGGAATGACAGGGGAAGGAAACCAAGGACAAAATTTAGAATGGAATGACAGGGGAAGGAAACCAAGGACAAAAGCCCGCTATTGCGATGGCTTCACGGAAGTGGGCATTTTTTAAAATAATTTCTTTTGTAACATTTCCGCTAAATAGTATACAGAGAGAGAAAAGATGTTAAAGACATTTTTATATTTAATTTAGTCAGATTACAAAAATAATGGAGGTATCTCAGCTGTTATGGTGGCAGCACGGGAGTGGCATTTTTTTACAAAATTCTTTTTTAAAGGTCCAAACAGTTACGCCAAAGATTATCATCTGTAGTCAGGCAGAAAAGAAATTAAAATATATGTTTTAGTATTGAGTTTAGTCATATTATAATTAATGTTCAAAGGTATCCTGGCAGTATCTAACATCAGTCTATAAATCGTGGCAAGACTTTGTCAAGATTCTAAGTTGAAGAAATATTACTTGGTGTTTATTACTGATAGTAACCACAAACTGTGACAATTACCATGTAACAGTTTGTAAAGGCCAAAAATTGCACCGAAGCACCTCCGTACATTGTTGGAATATCTCAAATAACATAGAGATGACACTATTTGATGGACACTCCAATGACAACCAATGACAATATGGGCGGGTCTCTCAGAGTAAATTGTGATGGATTCTTCCTCCCAGCAGGACATTGTTGATCTTATAAGTATGTCATTTACTGTGAGGTGACATATCAATGCAATCAAAGATATAAAAAATGCTGGTGGTGTGCACAATTTATCCTGGGCATTCAAATTTAATTGCTCAGGGACTGGGGCTATTTGAATTTAATAACACGTTGTTGCGGTCTAGCACCGGTGATCAGTAATCTTCCTGTCACTTAAACAGTACTATTAACTTATATATGTCTGCCATCCATCATGTGATGTTTAAGTATATGAAATAAATATAGTTTATTATATTATATATTATATAATATATTTTCCCATGCATATCTTGTCGGTGGGAGCTATAATACGAACGATCTTGTGTTATTCGAACAACAAAACAAGCCTCCTAATATTCCATAAACAGCTGATCACAGTTAAGCCGGGTCGGCTTTGTTATAGATTGAGATCACAATCTCTGTGAATCCACGACCGTTTTTTTTCATTTCCCTGTGTGGAACCTTTTCTTACGGCGGCATAAACGCCAGGCCAACGATTTTTAATTTCTCATTAGAAAGGTACCAGAAATATGGGGTGAACAGAATTGCCCAAGTTTTGAAATGGTAGCAGCTGGACTTGAGCCGTGGTTCCCTCGACCGACAGTCCTGAGCCCTAACCACGTAGCCACCACGCCACACATCTCAAACTACATTCCTTGTTCTTCATTTCAATCCAAGCCAGATCAAAAAGTGCAAGTTTATATAATAAAAATACTCGGTGATGAATCGAAATGACTCCAATCATGTCTACTGCTGCAAATGTGCATTCGTAATTTTCTGGGTGCACAGATTAACCCTTTGTGTTCTGCTGGCAGGTATTATGGGTCGAGCAACAAGTGCTGCATAAACGAGTGAAGCGGGATCTCATCAAACCGTTGCTAAAGACATTGGGCGACAACTGGAAACCGCAATGGACAGACCCGGGCTGGAAGAAAATGTGGTATTTGGTGAGTGTGATGTCTGTTCTTGTGTTGTTTCGTTCTGTCGTAGGCATTTATTACGTAGTGAGGCAAGGGTTAATATCATAATTAACAATAAATGATTCCTGGGCTTATGACCAGCATTACTGGTAGACGAGCGTAGCACTTGTCCCGTACCTATTCATCATTTATGTCCAGTTTACTCTTTTTTAGCGTTTAAATTATGTATTCAAAGTTTGACACATTTGAGGTAAATGCCCCATGGAATTGTCTTATAATTAGTACTACAAGAACAAAACGGGTGTTACCCTAATGTCAAGTGTAGAACAAACTGCCCCTTATGGGTGTCATAACCACTGCAGCCCTGTTGTAATATTTCACTTCAACAGTTGACTTTTTATGGTATTGTGTCCGAACTATTGATGTCTGATAATTGTATCTACTTTCTACTATACTACTTGCGTGCGGCAATACCTGAACCTGTTCACTTTGCAACAATAGCAGAAACTGCAAAAACACGTCTCCTTTGTGATGCTTTCGTAAACCCCGTTTCTTAAAACCACAAGTTCACATTCTGCTTGTCTCCTCACGTATTGGCCAACGACTTGTCAGTAGTCCTTTATGAACCAGATTCTTACTACGCATCGATGAACAATACACACACAGTCTGGGAGTTTTTACAACATTTGTTCACCGGAGAGCATCAATTACATGCCCAGGTTTTCCCGCACCTACCCACCGCTGTTTGACAAAGCGAGTTAGTTAGAAATTTTACTTGAAACGGTCCTTATGTTGAACATTTTAAGACGATCATTCGGCGCTCGTTTTTGCACAGATTTCCTCTGTTTGGCCACCGTGGTTGGTGCCATTCAAGCACATCCTGTGTCGGCTGGTAGATAAAGCCTGCCTTTTTTCTACACTCTCTCATTGAGTTCCGACTACGCCTGTATCTCTGCTCACTCAAGCGCGTCGTACTCTGTTTAAATCTTCACATCTTCCCCGATTCATTTTCTTCTACACTTGTTCAATGAGTTCTGAATATCCCCTATCTCTGTTCGCTCAAGCGTGTCACACACTGTTTAAATCTTCACATCTTCCCTGGTTCATTTTATCGTGGGTCAGCCTTTATTTGTCACCATCTTGTGTTCAAACCTCGAAGAGGGAGTAGCTTCGGCTAGTTGGAATCTCTCCTGCCCTGCGCGGCCAATCTGATGCACTTTCCAAGGGGTGCACAAATTAGTCAATCTGATTACCACAGGGGTTGAATACTATCTAGCCCAGGCGGTTATAGATTAAAGGTGACCTCTCCACCTTGACCAACACTTCTGTATGGCACACCTGCCGCTGCACACCTATGGTGGTCTTTGATCTTTAACCAACCAGCCTTTGGGAGGTCCTCATGTTGGGGCATTCTCCAGGGCTACAGATCACACCTGTGGTAGATACAGGGAGGGGTATGATTACAGTACCCTCCTACCCCATCACCGAGACTGGGAGGTGACCTCCCTACTTCCCTCCATCTTCCTTCCCATCGGGAAAGCCAGCTGCATTCCCAACACTGAACTTGTCCAAGCAGTGCTTTCCCCAAAGGTCCTTATTGGCCTCTTTCCAAATTGCCAGTCGTGTTTCTCCATAATAAAATTATTAGCTTATTTTCTGTTGGAAAAAATATGAAGCACTCACAATTATGCAAGAAATTTTGAACATTATATATGTTGTTTTTTACCTCCGACACACACTGAGTTGTAGGATAATTTAATTTCTTTTGTTTTCCCAAGAAAATCAGTTTAAGCCCGTTTCCATTTTCAGAAAATTTTTCATGATAATAGTATGAGCATTTTGCATCTAACTTCTAGGAAACCTGAGCTCAGAGGCGCATCAAAGCAAAAGCGTTAGGCAGTCTCGAAATCGATATATGATGTCAATATGTGGATGAATATGCTATGGAGCAGGTGCACTTAGCGAGAATTTAAATGTCTTATTCTCGCAGTACCAGGTCATTTATGTTCACCAGGATCAATTTGACTTGTGACATTTTAGCATTTGTTTTACTGATGTTAGTTAATATAATTCTTATACAGTATTATTGAGATTTAGTCCAAAATAATTGTTGCATCATCTATTTTTTTAATCTTGCCATATTTATTAATATTTATTTAATGTCAAGTGCATCAGATGTTTTCAATCATGTGCTGCAATTATTTTATTATTTATAACAATAATTTTTTTAATTTATAATATTTTATTATTTATTACTATTATTTTATTATTTATTACTATTATTTGTTATTGCAATTATTTATTACAACTGTTTTATTATTATTGTGTTTACAGAACAAGGGAGCTCATGATCAGTATGACATGAACGTGGTAGAAGCGTGGCAACGAGGTTACACAGGCAAAGGGGTAGTGGTCACTATACTGGACGATGGCATTGAGCGAACGCACACTGACCTGATGTCCAACTATGTAAGTAGAACTACGTCATTGTTGTCACCTTGTCAAAATATCTCTGTGTCTATGATGTCCGTCACCTCATAAATGAATATTTATCTGTATATGTATTTGTTCAGTAAAAAGTACGTTCTTATATAGCGCGGCATTATGGTGAACAAAGTTGCCTAAGCTTGGAAACAGCAGTTGATGGAACTCTGGTCCTCTTGACTGACCGTCTGGTGCTCAGGTGGTGCTCAGGTGGTGCTCAGGTGGTGCTCCGGTGGTGCCCCTTAATGAGGTATCACCTGCTTTGTTATTGCCAGAGACTAATACACTTAAAATAATGTTTGCAACAGAAAGTTGAATCACAGTTTTGGTTCGCGAAACTGAGACATGACAGGCATCAAACAGTCACTTGTAAGTTATTCATACAATGGAAGTGTCGTAACAGTCATTTGTAAGTTATTCATACAATGGAAGTGTCGTAACAGTCACTTGTAAGTTATTCATACAATGGAAGTGTCGTCCACAGTTTACTGATAATCTGATGTCGTTCACTTTTACCTGAATGTTTCGTTTTTGATGCACCTCTGGGCTGAGGTGTCCGATGGTTTAGACATGATAGATGTTGTCTTGTTGTTAGGCGCGACGTACAAGTGTATATAAACAAAAAAGCCAAATAACACTTGTAATATTAACTGGTGTTACCTTTGTGAGAAGGTTACATTAACTGGTGTCACCTTTTGGGGAACTGTGTGTATGTTTAAAGGAAGCATTTAAAAAAAGCTTAAAGTTTAATATGAAATTATGACAAATCAAATAATAGAAGTAGACTGCCAAATGGTTGACATCCAGCCCAGTCCCAGTCCCAGTCTGGGATTTCTGGCTCCAGGGTTCAGGAAGATATCCACAGCTTGTTATTGCTCAAGACTTTTGACCTTTGATTTTTCCTCATAATTTTTATTCCTGCAGTCCCCCCCTGATTAGATCTCCCCTGAGGCAACACCTCATAAGGGGTGTTAGGAGAGAATCTGGGTGTGGGGTAGCCCTGTGTAGTGCAGCTGTCCTAGGGCCCTGTGGTGGCATCAACAGTGTTATGCATAGCAACAGGAGCTAGTGTACCTGGCTTGTGCCATGTTGTGACAGCCTGTGGTAATAAGGTGTTCTAGATAGCCCAAGGGGGAAAGGGAGGGAGGGGGCTGACTGGGAGGGCTGTACTATACATTCCCCACACATTACCTGCTCGTGTGTTAGAAGGACTGCACCTGGGTTAGAAGGTGCAGACAAATCACTGTTGAACTTCCGGGTTCATAGCATACGAATATTGTGCCAGTGATTTTGAGACAGTCCCTCATTTGGCAATTTTGGGCTGCATGTAAAATTATTTTTGAACATTGACCATATTTGAGGACTTTGACACTTATGCTGTGTCCAGATTAAAATGTCTAGTGGCTGGCTGTCAATTTATGGGTTTGACAGTAACTGTAGGATCCCTTATGTCAGTGACTGTAGGATCCCTTGTGTCAGTGACTGTAGGATCCCTTGGGTCAGTGACTGTAGGATCCCTTGTGTCAGTGACTGTAGGATCCCTTGTGTCAGTGACTGTAGGATCCCTTATTTCAGTGACTAGGATCCCTTGTGTCAGTGACTGTAGGATCCCTTGTGTCAGTGACTGTAGGATCCCTTGTGTCAGTGACTGTAGGATCCCTTGGGTCAGTGACTGTAGGATCCCTTGTGTCAGTGACTGTAGGATTCCTTGGGTCAGTGACTGTACGATCCCTTGTGTCAGTGACTGTAGGATCCCTTGTGTCAGTGACTGTAGGATCCCTTGTGTCAGTGACTGTAGGATCCCTTGTGTCAGTGACTGTAGGATCCCTTGCCCATGAAAACAGGATGTAGTTGTTTTGGACACCATCTGATGGGGTGCATCTTGTATGTTGATTTCTGGATAGAAAACATTTCAGAAGTTGACGAATTCTGTCTTGATGAAATAATATATATTTACATAGTTTATCTTCAGAATATTCAAAATATAAATTTGCAGACAGCATTAAAAATATGATCATTGTCTCTACTGAGAAAATAAATAGTGTCCTGTGCCTGGGGCTGCACCTGTATTAGACGGCCTGTCCCAATATCAGAAGGCCTATTCGTGTATGAGAAGGCAACTGTGTGGGAAGGCCTACTCATGCCTGAATCATCCACCCCTGTAGGCGTTTAGATAATGTGTCACCATCGCTGGCCCCAGGCTATTTATGAAAGTAAACAGTTGAACTTAAGTGTATCATTCAAAGGTTATCAAAAATATTAATATTTGTTTCTTATCATTTGTTTTAAATTAATTTCCAGAACATGTTGTTTGAGGAACTGCAGTTATTTGTGTAGTTTGGCTCGTGTACTGAAGTGAAATGTTTTTATCTTTTGTTTAGTTGAATCTTCCAGGTACTTCCACTGAGCTGAGTCGTATATTATTATAATAGCGCCATTTGCATAGGGTGATTCAAAGAGTAAACTAAACACTTACGTGTTCTGCTTGTCTTTATTTACGGAACGCTTCAGCTGAATATTAAGACTGCCCTTGGCGTGATTCATTTAGCAAACTGAAAATACTTGGAGGTGGTTAACATCATAAATAGCTGCCACCGCCCATTGGTGGAGTTGAACCTGGCGTGGGCTGCTAGATTAGTGATGAGACAGGGATGATCCTCACACACGTCTGTTACTAAGCAGACTATATTTAATGGTCCTACAGGTTGTTGGCAATGTTTTCTCTGGTGGTGGGAGGGTGGGGGGGGCAAGGGGGGTCAGCCTGTCATGCTTCATTGAGGATGTCTCACCACTCCACCTCACACTGCTACTGTTTCGCACTAACAAAAAATGTTTTACTAATAACCACAACATATGGCGCATCATTTGAGGTACGCGGAAACAAGTGAAACATATCGCGGACATAGGTGTCGTCTTTCGCGCATTGAATGAGTCAATCATACCAGTCAACAAGCTAGAAACGTTGATACAAAACAAACAGATGTTAAGGCTAAGCCCAATTTCGTACTGGCCAGCGAGAATAAAATTTAAAGGTTGTCATAATAAAAAAAAAATTATTTTGAATATTATTGACCCGTACCATGTGCAAAAAAATTGTCAAACAAAAAGTTATCCGAAGAGGAAATTATATGTTTAATTTATGATCCTTTTGTTAATTTACTGTGTTATTCTGCCTGTTATGCTCAAAAGATCACTAACATTGGTAACCATAAATAGGGAGCAACTGAGGAAAGTAATGTCTAGTGCAGGGTAGTTTAATTTGTGTGTCCTGAAAGAAGAATGCCCATTGTTCACTTTCTGATGACACATCATTGCTCATGTGAATGGAATGTAGTTTATACTGTTGTTTGTCTGTCATTGCCTGGGCCCATTACATGTCACTAATGCCCACTGTTCCAGTACAGGCAAACAATTATGGATTATCAGAAACTATTTACTTTGCCTTTGTGCAGGGAGGGAATATGGGACCTGATCCCTCCAGGGGGGGAGGCACACCCAGCTAACTTGCTCCATACATCTGGGGACAGGGCTAATCTGGGAGTCCTACTCTCCCATGGCTACAGGAGGGTTAGCAAGGGATGGGAATGCCCTGGCATGTTATCCCACTTATCCAGATTAGCCCAGCTGGGGGATTATCCCAGTGTGGAAGATCAGTAGTAATTCTGTTCACTTTATAAATAGGGGCACCTGAACTATGAGAAAGCCTGTCAATCATATCATATGAGGAACTCAAGGAACACACAGTGCAATTATAAATGATAGCAACAATTTGTTTAAAGGCAATGTTTGAAGGCAATGTTTAAAGGCAATGTGTTGTCCTGAATTGGGACTGTAGATTTCAAAGATGGGACCGTGCATGTCATAACAAAAATCATATACTGGTTGGGACCGTAGAATTCAAGCGAAGGGACCATAAGTGAAAGCTTAAAACATCGCCGAGTGACAGTATGTAACTGTCACTGTCAGTTCGTAGATAGGGGTACCTATATGAAAGCCTGCTCCAATAAATAAAACATCGCCGAGTGACAGTATGTAACTGTCACTGTCAGTTCATAGATAGGGGTACCTATATGAAAGCCTGCTCCAATAAATAAAACATCGCCGAGTGACAGTATGTAACTGTCACTGTCAGTTCGTAGATAGGGGTACCTATATGAAAGCCTGCTCCAATAAATAAAACAGTCAATTAATAATTTACTTCCAGTGAGCAGTACAAATTCATGATAACAAAATACAGCATCTGCAACATGTAACATTTTGGTATAAATTATACAGTTGAGTGTTGGAAATGGAGTGAACATATGTGTAATACTTCTCTATGGTTCACCCTCAACCAGTATACTTGTAATACTTCTCTATGGTTCACCCTCAACCAGTATACTTGTAATACTTCTCTATGGTTCACCCTCAACCAGTATACTTGTAATACTTCTCTATGGTTCACCCTCAACCAGTATACTTGTAATACTTCTCTATGGTTCACTCCCAGCCAGTATTACTATTATACAAATAAAATATCATAGTTACTAAAGAATCAAGCAAAAGTTACAAATCTGTAGCTAATGCATACAGTGCATACATTGCATACAGTGCATACAGTGCATACAGTGCATACAGTGCATACAGTGCATACAATGCATACAGTGCATACAGCATATAACATGTTTGATTTTAGTTGCATTAACATTTGTTAGTCCTAATACATAGAAGCGAGGAAGATCTCACTTGTAACTTGTTTAAGCTACACTACACTAGACTATTTTTTTCAAAATTGCATTTCCACATTAAATCCTGTGTGGTCCCCGGTGTGATGATGCCTTTGTGCCGCTCTGTTGATCCTGCTTAGCAACTCTGGCTTATTGTGTCTCTGACCTTAGGTTCCTGAGGATTCAGGCGCTGTGGAAGTTTTAGCGTTATTACATCGGGGCATTGTGAACTATGACAAACCAACTCCAGGGAACACTAGATGCAAGTGACTGTGTAATTTTTTTGGTTAGTTTATAGCTAGGGGAATTGTGAAATATGAGAACGCATGCTCCAAGGAATAACTGTTTATGTACTTCATTGAGTCACTGCTCGAGTGTTATAGGCTTTGTAGTTATCCTACACCAAAGTGTCATGTTGCAAAGGTATTTATGATATTAGTCATATCGTTTGAAGTTGATATCATAAGATATGGAATTGCACCCAATAACTTACCGCACCTGTTTATGGTGTAATGTTATATTTTGGTGTCAATTTGATGGGAAGTTTCTGAGTGGAGAATAAATGTGGCAGGGCGGGTGGTCATGAAATATGATGGAATGGTCATGAATAAATATGATGGACATTTCTGTGGTTAATGTTATTAAACTCAGGTGAACTCTGATCAAATTAAAACTGATAATGTCATGTGAGATGGATGTCAAAAATCATAGGATCTTTGCACAGAATTCAAATGTCAGAAGTACATCGGTCAAATCAGCATTTGAAATCATTAGGAAAATCATGACTGTTTTGCAAATAATTAAATTCATCCCACAGAAATGAGTATCAAGTATGCGCTCCATTTCTAGGCTTCCTGTTCAAAACTGTAGGTTTTATACAGCAGGTGAAACTAGTAAAAAATCCATCTAAAAAAATCCATCGTGTTTACCGTGATCTCAAGCAGAAACGAAACCACAATCCAAACTTCTGTCGCAGTTCACTTTGCTGGCAGTTGAGTTTCCTGCAGCGGGACATTGGTCATTTCCTGTACACGACTGAGACATTGTCTGCACCATACGACCAAGGCATGTTGCCAATGTGGCAATGCCTGTGTATGGGGGTTTTGCTACCCCTTGGCAGTGTTTAGCCTGTCATTTATGTGGCTCACACCCAAGGGATCAGTTTAGGGAAGACAGGATCATAAACCACATCAAAGTGGACGCCATGGAATATTGCTTGTTTGAATGTATTCTAGCACAGTTGTAAATCACCACAGCTGTAAATCACCGGCTATTTTTATTGGATGTTTTTTTAGGCATAACTTGTTATTGTTGTGTGGTCGGCCAGACAGGATATTGTGTGCAGTTCATTCAGTCGTATCCTCTTGCGAGGTAGTTAACAAAATTGTTTAAGTGGCGTCATGGATGCTTCTGCAGTGGTTCATGAGAGGTGGACACCAGAGAGAGGGGAGCAACAGCTTTTAGGGTCTCTTGTCATGGATGCTTCTGCAGTGGTTCATGAGAGGTGGACACCAGAGAGAGGGGAGCAACAGCTTTTAGGGTCTCTTGTCATGGATGCTTCTGCAGTAGTTCATGAGAGGTGGACACCAGAGAGAGGGGAGCAACAGCTTTTAGGGTCTCTTGTCATGGATGCTTCTGCAGTAGTTCATGAGAGGTGGACACCAGAGAGAGGGGAGCAACAGCTTTTAGGGTCTCTTGTCATGGATGCTTCTGCAGTGGTTCATGAGAGGTGGACACCAGAGAGAGGGGAGCAACAGCTTTTAGGGTCTCTTGTCATGGATGCTTCTGCAGTGGTTCATGAGAAGTGGACACCAGAGAGAGGGGAGCAACAGCTTTTAGGGTCTCTTGTCATGGATGCTTCTGCAGTAGTTCATGAGAGGTGGACACCAGAGAGAGGGGAGCAACAGCTTTTAGGGTCTCTTGTCATGGATGCTTCTGCAGTAGTTCATGAGAGGTGGACACCAGAGAGAGGGGAGCAACAGCTTTTAGGGTCTCTTGTCATGGATGCTTCTGCAGTGGTTCATGAGAAGTGGACACCAGAGAGAGGGGAGCAACAGCTTTTAGGGTCTCTTGTCATGGATGCTTCTGCAGTGGTTCATGAGAAGTGGACACCAGAGAGAGGGGAGCAACAGCTTTTAGGGTCTCTTGTCATGGATGCTTCTGCAGTAGTTCATGAGAGGTGGACACCAGAGAGAGGGGAGCAACAGCTTTTAGGGTCTCTTGTCATGGATGCTTCTGCAGTGGTTCATGAGAAGTGGACACCAGAGAGAGGGGAGCAACAGCTTTTAGGGTCTCTTGTCATGGATGCTTCTGCAGTAGTTCATGAGAGGTGGACACCAGAGAGAGGGGAGCAACAGCTTTTAGGGTCTCTTGTCATGGATGCTTCTGCAGTGGTTCATGAGAAGTGGACACCAGAGAGAGGGGAGCAACAGCTTTTAGGGTCTCTTGTCATGGATGCTTCTGCAGTAGTTCATGAGAGGTGGACACCAGAGAGAGGGGAGCAACAGCTTTTAGGGTCTCTTGTCATGGATGCTTCTGCAGTGGTTCATGAGAAGTGGACACCAGAGAGAGGGGAGCAACAGCTTTTAGGGTCTCTTGTCATGGATGCTTCTGCAGTGGTTCATGAGAGGTGGACACCAGAGAGAGGGGAGCAACAGCTTTTAGGGTCTCTTGTCATGGATGCTTCTGCAGTGGTTCATGAGAAGTGGACACCAGAGAGAGGGGAGCAACAGCTTTTAGGGTCTCTTGTCATGGATGCTTCTGCAGTGGTTCATGAGAAGTGGACACCAGAGAGAGGGGAGCAACAGCTTTTAGGGTCTCTTGTCATGGATGCTTCTGCAGTAGTTCATGAGAGGTGGACACCAGAGAGAGGGGAGCAACAGCTTTTAGGGTCTCTTGTCATGGATGCTTCTGCAGTGGTTCATGAGAAGTGGACACCAGAGAGAGGGGAGCAACAGCTTTTAGGGTCTCTTGTCATGGATGCTTCTGCAGTAGTTCATGAGAGGTGGACACCAGAGAGAGGGGAGCAACAGCTTTTAGGGTCTCTTGTCATGGATGCTTCTGCAGTGGTTCATGAGAAGTGGACACCAGAGAGAGGGGAGCAACAGCTTTTAGGGTCTCTTGTCATGGATGCTTCTGCAGTGGTTCATGAGAAGTGGACACCAGAGAGAGGGGAGCAACAGCTTTTAGGGTCTCTTGTCATGGATGCTTCTGCAGTGGTTCATGAGAGGTGGACACCAGAGAGAGGGGAGCAACAGCTTTTAGGGTCTCTTGTCATGGATGCTTCTGCAGTGGTTCATGAGAGGTGGACACCAGAGAGAGGGGAGCAACAGCTTTTAGGGTCTCTTGTCATGGATGCTTCTGCAGTAGTTCATGAGAGGTGGACACCAGAGAGAGGGGAGCAACAGCTTTTAGGGTCTCTTGTCATGGATGCTTCTGCAGTAGTTCATGAGAGGTGGACACCAGAGAGAGGGGAGCAACAGCTTTTAGGGTCTCTTGTCATGGATGCTTCTGCAGTGGTTCATGAGAGGTGGACACCAGAGAGAGGGGAGCAACAGCTTTTAGGGTCTCTTGTCATGGATGCTTCTGCAGTGGTTCATGAGAGGTGGACACCAGAGAGAGGGGAGCAACAGCTTTTAGGGTCTCTTGTCTTGGATGCTTCTGCAGTAGTTCATGAGAGGTGGACACCAGAGAGAGGGGAGCAACAGCTTTTAGGGTCTCTTGTCATGGATGCTTCTGCAGTGGTTCATGAGAGGTGGACACCAGAGAGAGGGGAGCAACAGCTTTTAGGGTCTCTTCCGAAAGACGCAAGCAAACAGGGGTGAATAAAAGTGCCTTAGTTTCGAAACGGCAACACGTGGTTTCAAACCCTGGTCCACTCGACTGAAAAGTCGGATGCTCTACCACCTAGACCACGTCTCTCCACTAATGTGTGCAGTCACTGGACTGTATGAGGTTGCTAGCAGGAATATTGAGCCAGAGCGTGGGTTCCTCTGATGTGGCACATATTTTATGGGTTGGATATACCCATAAAGACTACCCCTCGTTGAGCAGCCCACAGCAGGTTACACATTTAGTATTTACCCCCTGTGTGGGATCATTTACTCCCCTGTTATTTTAGTACCTTGTACCTTGCAAATCATGCTCACATTTGTGAAATGTTTCCATCTGCTGGTATCGCACAAACGAATATTCAGATTGTTATCAGAAGATTGCAACTTAAAGCTGCATTGATTGACAATTAAAGCAAATAAAACTTAATTTAAATTTAATGTGCTATAAACATAACATGTATTTAGTAAATTCTGTAAAAACACTGACAAGAATTTATGTCAATGCCATATAGACAGGTTTATATCTTAGTGATTGGAACATTCCCAGTTAGTCTATGATGTCAGCATTATAAATGTGATGCTTCATTGCATGACATTGTGGACATTCTGAAAGATTCATCTTTCTCTGACATAAACAATACAATACAGTATAAAATACTTCTATTGCGCTAAAATCTTCGGGAGACCAAAGCTCAGCAGCACACCAAAAACAGGGTTAATCAGTTTCTAATCGATAATCAGTTCCAGTTGTAAACAGTTGGATTAGTACGCTGGGGAGCTATGGAGGATAAGCAAGTTTAAACAGGTGGGTTTTTAGTTTACGGTGAAATGTAGTTATATTTCCTACATTCGTAATTTTAACACTAACAGGGAGTGAGTTCCTACAGACTTAACACTAACAGGGAGTGAGTTCCTACAGACTTAACACTAACAGGGAGTGAGTTCCTACAGACTTAACACTAACAGGGAGTGAGTTCCTACAGACTTAACACTAACAGGGAGTGAGTTCCTACAGACTTAACACTAACAGGGAGTGAGTTCCTACAGACTTAACACTAACAGGGAGTGAGTTCCACAGTCGGTGCAGCAACTGAAAAAGCCCTAGTTCCGACATTTGTCTTAATTAACACAGGAACAAAAAGTAGATTAGAATTAGATGATTGAAACTGTCTGGCCTGTCCTTCAGGAGTGAGCAGTGAATGTAAATATGCTGGTTGCTTGGATGAAAGTGCTTGAGAGGTAATTGTACACATCTTGAAAATAATGCGATATCGGACAGGGAGCCAATGCAATGATTTAAGAAGTGGTAGTGAGAGAAACGAGGAGACCGGGTAACAACCCTGGCCAAACAATTTTGCACATGTTGAAGTTTCAAGATGTCCTTGAGAACAATATTATGATAGAGGGAATTGCAGTAGTAAAGTCACAATATTTCTGTGCCATTGTCGTTTACAACTTTGCTATTTATTTTATAACACATACTAAAATGCACCTTTTTACGTGCAAATGTGTAGGAGCTTCAAAGAGGCTTATAATAAAAAACAGTTAATTAATCTGGGTTTATATTTGTGATATCTCTTTGGTAGCTAAACCTTTAAAAAATCCCCTCGGGCAAACATCTGCAACTGGCCACTGTGTGAAAACCAGTGCTCACCCTTCGCTACCCCGTTGGGGTTTCTATCACATTCCTGAGGTTAACCAACACTCTAGGACCCTTAGGTAGGAGGGGATACAAATCACCTACCCTCTGGACACTGGCCAGACCACTCAGCGGTCATTCTGACAGCTGTTGTGTTTTGTGGTGTTGTTCCTATTTGTCTGGTTGATATACTTGAAGATAACCACATTTTGTTGAATTAATTTGAAAGTTACATAAGGTCATAAAATGTCACATCATTAGAATCATGTGGGTGGTATTTCCACCTGAATATCACATGGGGTGGTCTCAATCAAAGTAGATAATTTTTTATACAGCATCATCTATGTAAAAAATATACAAAATGCTGATTATCCCACCCACCCTCAACCCTATCCAAAAACAAAAATAATTAGATGCACTGTATACAGTTAGCAATGCAATGAATGGAAAACCAATTATTAAAAAAATTTAACTGAGAAGAAAAATAGACCGTTCCATTTGTTATCATCCAGGTAGGTCCATGACCTACCCACCCACATCCACTTCTTTTATTTGAATTTTTTATTGACAGAGCTCCTTAGATTCATTCACTGATGCCATTTGCTAATCTTGTGATTTCAGATAGCCTAAGTTACTGCGAAAAGTTGATTCCTAACCCTGGGGGTGATATAGACACCCTGGGTCGATACCCTTGTTCTATTCTCTCTCCACCCTGAGGGTGTATATTATTGTCTGTCAACAATCGTTTGTAAAACAATTGCGTCTTTGCACATTGTGTTATTCCGTTCCTCCATCTATGTACAGTTGTACAATTTTTCTGTTGCAATTATCATTGCGTGCCCTAAAATTAAGGGTGTTTTGGAAGACTAGACTCATCAGGAACACAGGATCAACTTTCAGGGCTGTGGAGATAAAAGCAACCGTTTTCCTTATCTGTGTCAGGTGAGAAGTTTGTGAGAAACTGGCTTTGTGAATGCCAAACAAGGTGCTGCTCAATGACTGACCAGTTTCACTGCAGCCAGAGTAGATAGACTAGATAGTGAGGAGGGTGTATTACTGGTACCAGGGTAGATTAAATTGGACCCATTCGTCACATTCTTTACCCTTGTTGGTCTTCTTCTTCCAGTGCATGACTCTCTATTAACATTTATCAAATGTGGCTAGAGTATAGTTGAGCTCAGGGGTATTGGTGCGTGTCAACAGAGGGCATAGCATTGGGCCAGGTAATGTTGGTTAGAATAAATTATGTTGCATTTACATAGTTTAGCAGGTTTCTATATATTGGTGTACAGGCCAACTAATGACTATGTGCACTGAGATAATGACCTCGTAATTTCAGTTCCAACGTTCCAATCACGTTTACAAACTGATTTTTACATTTTTTCTCATATTTACATAGGCATTGATCGTAAAAAGATATTTCTCTGAGACTGTATGCACAGTTTTATCATGTTAGCATTTTCTGTGTCCTTAATGACGGCATATCATGACAGTTCATGACATGATCTTCACGTCATTTATTATAGTATTGTGAGCCTAATGGGATTATTTCTTATAAGAGATTGTGATGGAAATCAAGCATTATGAACTTATGATCCGATAGACACAGACAAAAACTTCTCCACTCTAATCCAACATCTGGGGATAGATCACTGTTTCACTTCCGGGTTCATGGCATACGAATCAAGTGCCAGTGATTTTGAGATGGTCCCCCTTTCAAGGATTTTTTGCACCCTGAAAAAATAGTCTTTGAACAGGGAAAATGACATGTTTGCAAACTCTGACACTTCTGTTGTGCACAGAATACAATTTCTAGTTGGTTAGCAGAATATGGACCCGTCATTGTGTTAGTGATTGGAAGGATCCCCTGCATATGTAGATAAAGTCTTTTTGTTTTTGTTGACATCTGGCGGGGAGCATTGCCTATGTTGATTTTCTTGTAGGATTTGACGAAAAATTGTACAGCAGGTCAGTCGCATGACACACGTCAACATATCCCATTGTGATGAAATCTGAATCGTTATTACGTGAACATTGTCGCCTATGGAAACACAAACAATTATCTATCCCCTTCCAATGTTCTAAGTTTGATTTATCTGATCTTCCCAGGAATATACTGTTAACTGGTTCTTACAAGCAGCTTCCCATTTAACATCTTGTTTCATCTAAAAACTCCCTCGTCAATTGATTTAGCCCTTCACAAATCAATTAACATGTGAAAGTAATGTGTGTACACCTGTACATAGTTAGTTTAATAAATGAATACATACTCTTGTTAAAACCATTGATGGAATTGACGACTTAGATCAGGTAATTTACAAAACTAAATAGTATACAGAGCCCGACCACTTTTATCACTGTGTTTGGCCTGGATCCGGTCAAATATAATTTAATAGTTTGTCTGATAATTCACCGTAACTAAATAACAAATTTGTACAAGTGAACTAGCCTGTTGAAATTTATACTAGGCATATTCCGCAAAATGAGATCATAACAACGGAATCAACGGAAGGACCTGAAACATCTTGTTTCACCTGAAACATCTTGTTTCACCTGAAACATCTTGTTTCACCTGAAACATCTTGTTTCACCTGAAACATCTTGTTTCACCTGAAACATCTTGTTTCACCTGAAACATCTTGTTTCACCTGAAACATCTTGTTTCACCTGAAACATCTTGTTTCACCTGAAACATCTTGTTTCACCTGAAACATCTTGTTTCACCTGAAACATCTTGTTTCACCTGAAACATCTTGTTTCACCTGAAACATCTTGTTTCACCTGAAACATCTTGTTTCACCTGAAACATCTTGTTTCACCTGAAACATCTTGTTTCACCTGAAACATCTTGTTTCACCTGAAACATCTTGTTTCACCTGAAACATCTTGTTTCACCTGAAACATCTTGTTTCACCTGAAACATCTTGTTTCACCTGAAACATCTTGTTTCACCTGAAACATCTTGTTTCACCTGAAACATATAATACACCTGTAATTCACTGTTAACCCAACAACGTATTCACCAGTAGCTGGTGATCAGTGTCCAGGGGCCAGAAACTAAGGCCATAAAAAGCTGTCCAGAGATACTCATGCTGACAATAAACATACGTTATATAAGATAGTTTTTTACCTATAAACTTTGTGAAGTTGATCCGTTTATCTTGCAAAGAAATGGTCAGAAATCAAGAAGCCGCGGTGCATGTGCACAACTGTGTCAGGCTTTAGATCACTCATCCCAGGACGATGAAGATGGAGATAGAAACCACTTTCTACTGGTTCTATAGCTAATTATAGCTTTCAGATGTGTTTATCTCAGGTTTCAATTTCAGGTGTTTTTGTTCAGTGTTTATCTCCTGTTCCCCTGTATCAGGTGGTGGGCTATGCAGTAGCTGGTAAAGTGAAGAATTGATAGAGTGTGAGATTGGGCCTGTCAGACCTTATGTGTGCTGTTGATTATAGGAGATTTGTGGTAAACTCAAGGCTGCACTCATGCACATGACAGCGTGTGTGTAAACATTGGAAAGCATGTGCAGATGTCTGCATTTAACTGTACTGTGGTTTTTCACGTATTTAATGTGTTGATGCTGAGTTTGATCATTCGTCTGAATGGGTGATTTCTAGGTATTGGTGTCCTGATGATTGTCTGGTATATTTCCTGCAACGGAATGTTCAGCATTTCCTGTACACAACTTGAGCATTGTCTGGGGGCCATATGACCACATATACACCCACGCATGCATGCTCGCATTCATGCATGCGTGCACACATGCATGATCGAAAGCCGATTATTGCCAAATTTAGACCACGCAAAACTTTCTAAATATATACCTTTCCGTTAAAAAAATCAAACAAACGGACCCTTGACCCACCCCCTACTCGCATCCATTTTTTATTGCATTTTTTATATTTACAAAGCACCTTAACGGATGTGTAGGGTGTACAGGTGTAGATTCCTGAGGCGTGGGGCGGCGAGTGTTATGTTAATAGCATAACAACAAGATGTTCACACGCATACGGGTGTCATCCTGTCCGTCCGAGCGTCAAGCTGTCCGTGTGTCCTGTACACGTGTCTTGTCTCTCACTCTCTGTTGACTGTCTGTCTGGCTCGCCTCATGTCCAGGGTGTGCTCTCACCGCATGTTGAGTTGCGGTGGGCATGCATGTAAAAGCCATGTGCGTGGGCCTACATAGGCTCTCTCTCAGTTCAAATTCCTGCAGTCGAATTCCTAGTAGTGTTCGGATTATTTTTATACATATTTACAAAGCCTCGTGCAGAGTTGGTGACAATGGTTGGGGCTGACACAACTGTTGGTGGTTTTTAAGATTGTTTTCTCGACTGTGCACCCAGTGAGAGTTCGACATTGTCTGGGTGTCTGTTTTATTGCGGTGTCTCTGTACGTCACCTCTGTGTCTTGACATGTGTTGACTCTGTGTGTCTTGACATATGTTGACTCTGTGTGTCTTGACAGATGTTGACTCTGTGTGTCTTGACGTATGTTGACACTGTGTTTTCAAAGGCTTTCAAGTTTCATTTACTTATGTCTTTTAAATTTTACGACTTGCAACAATGTCGAAAAAGGAACTAATTTTGCTTCTTCCATCATCACCATTGATATATATATATATATATTATACTAAACAAAGTGATTGCAAGTATTTACAAACTATTATGTCATATTAAACAGTATGCTATATTTCATATTACATTACATTGTAAGTACTAAATGTCCTATTTAATTATCTGCACTGAATTTCAAAATTGGTAAAAACTTTGTTGTCAAATTTGTTATGCTTGATTGTGTCTATGAATATGAATACCAGGTAATACAACTATTTTATGCATGATTATTTCTATAAATGTAGCATTTTGTGTGTGACATATTCAGGTGGGTCGTTCTTTCTTGCGACTCGCCCAGACCAGCCAGTAATGAAGTCATTCATAGCTGTAGGGTTTTTTGTAACAAGCACGGCGGTAGAATGTTGGCTTCTAAAAATGAGAAGACTAGTAGTATCCTGTCCTTTTTATGCGAGACAATTTTCCCATTTCATTCATGTGTGTATGCATGGCTGCAGTCAGTGGTAAAATTTCACAACTAAGTATTACATACACATCCATTGTATGCTGAAGTCTTCACTGGAATTTTACACTATACAAATGACATGGGGTAAAGTATAACATGTTTTTACTGGTGCTGTCCCACACTGTGATGTCTTAGAGCCCTACTGGGTATCTAAGAGCCCTACTTGATATCTAAGAGCCCTACTTGATATCTAAGTGCTCAACAGGGGTAAGCTTCAGCCACAATATCTATATCCCCAGGCAGGGTAAAAATGCATGTTTTTATATGTGGTGACACTTAAAATAGAACATGAATGAAGATTACCCACATGTGATAGGGGTGACATCGCACGCACATGTGATGGGGGGGTGACATCACACCGGAGGATGTGAAATATGACAGATGCCAGTGATGAATACCAGACCACCCATGGTAAATACCAGACCACCCATGGTAAATACCAGACCACCCATGGTAAATACCAGACCACCCATGGTAAATACCAGACCACCCATGGTAAATACCAGACCACCCATGGTAAATACCAGACCACCCATTGTAAATACCAGACCACCCATGGTAAATACCAGACCACCCATGGTAAATACAGCAGGTAGTTATGCTGTTAAATTACAATCCTTGGAATATTCCATATCAAGGTGTACTGTACACACAACTGGAGGGATATGTGTCGCGGTTCAGTGATCCCAGGAGCTGTGTTCTCAGTGGGGTGAAATGGGAGAGCTCTGTTGTGGTGTATTGGGGTGATAATGTCAGGGGTGATTAGTCACCAATGCCTGGCTGATGGTGTCACAGATAATTAGTCAGTGTCAGTGTTAATTGACCAGAACATGTTATGGGGGCACTTGCCTTGTGGAGACACAACTGGAGAAGGGCTCAGATCACAAATAGAGAAGGGCACAGACCACAACTAGAGAATGGCACAGACCACAACTAGAGGAGGGCACAGACCACAGTTGATTTTTTTGTCATTGGTGGCCATGTTGACGTTTTGCATGATTAGAAACAAATGTGACAATAACACATGCTAGAACTTCCTGACATCCACTGGAACTATATTACATATGTGCAGAACTAGTGTTGTTAACATGACATACCTCCAGATGTTTTAATCACATCACAAATGTGCTTACCATCAAAATTGGCAGTTTTGCTAAATATTAGTATTGTCTTGGGAATGGCATTGCCAAAATACCTACGCGTCTTCAAATCTGCTTCATACTGCAACATCTCACTTCCAAAGACTCAGCATTTCAAAAAGTTCCCACTTTGCTAGCTCAATACAGTTACTTCTTGGCAAATATAATTGCTGAAATGGGTTAATTTGCATATTTTTATGTGCTACGTCCTGAAGTGTAACTGTGGTCTGACCCCTGCAGATGATGGGTTACAGTCATCCAAGGGCATGCTGGGATATTTGTGATTATGATACATCTGGCATTTTTACGTTGATGGTTTCTTTTTTTTTTTCATCTATGTTACAGTTTTAATGGGCATACTGTTCATATTTGCAGAGGGTTAACAACCTATTGTAATACTAATCCTAATCCTGGACTATCAGTGTAATACTAACTGTAAACATATTTGTAATTGTAATAATATTGTACATTTAACCCTGACCTAACAGTGACCAAGGTATGTAGTGCTGTGGCTGGCTATGTAGGAATGTCAGATGAAGGAGTGCTACTTTCCCAGCCTTGTCCAAATTTGGTTAGTTCCTTGTTGCTCCAGTTTATTCAGATGTATAAATAAGTATCTGGCTATAATATGGAATTATATTAAGGAATAGCCTTCAGTTATTTGAAGGATTAATCCCTAATTATATGGTGGATTAGTTCCTAATGCCATGAAGGAATAATTGCACGGCTTCATATAGTGGGTGTTTTGAATGTACAGGTCGGCCAGGGTGATTGTTCCTGCTGAATATTGCAATATATGTTACAGTAATCTACCTTTAAATGGGTTGCCTACTTTCAACGTAACAGTTGTTGAATCAGTTTTATAATATTGTGAGAACAGTCGTAACTAATGCCAGCAGGCAACCTTCTGTCAAGTTAAGAACTCATGGAACAGGGCATCAACTCTGTGATATATGTATTGCTTGTGGTATGTACATATAAAATAGTTTTGTATATAGCATATATTTAAGGAAATGTAAACACAAATTGTTGGATAGACTATATGCAGTGCAGTGTAAATATTTAGTTTGTATAGAGGACATTTTTTTCTGATTTACATACTTCATGTATAAAGCAGCAGCAACATGTTATTGACCAGACATAACCTGTTTATGCATCCCACACAGTTACATCACTAGAGGCATGGTGTACTTTAATACTGCTGAAGATGGGAAGTAATTGAAAGGTTGTGAAAGGTTGTGCAAACTACCGTTGATCCTGACCTGTTTTATCTTTGCACTGGGTATGCTTAGAAAAAACTTGTTTTAAGTGATGTTGCGTAATTTGTGGTAAACAGGTTATGAGTTTGGCCATGGTTCAATGGTCGTGGTTCAAGGTTCAGTTCAGTTATATGGTATGCTCTGTTCGTAGAATGAGATCAAACACAGGGTGCTCAGTTCTGTAAAATGAGTTCAGACACGGGGTGCTTGGTTTAATAAAATGAGTGCAGACATGGGGTGCTTAGTTCAATAGAATGAGTTCAGACACGAGTACTTAGTTCAATAGAATGAGTGCAAATATGGGGCGCTTAGTTCAGTACAATGAGTTCAGACATGGGGCTTAGTTCAATAGAATGAGTTCAGACAAGGGTACTTAGTTCAATAGAATGAGTTCAGACACGGGGTGCTTAGTTAAGTAGAATGAGTTCAGACATGGGTACTTAGTTCAATAGAATGAGTTTAGACACAGGTACTTAGTTCAATGGAATGAGTTCAGACACGGGGTACTTAGTTCAATAGAATGAGTTCAGACATGGGTACTTAGTTCAATAGAATGAGTTCAGACATGGGGCTTAGTTCAATAGAATGAGTTCAGACACTTGGTACTTAGTTCAATAGAATGAGTTCAGACATGGGTACTTAGTTCAATAGAATGAGTTCAGACACTGGTACTTAGTTCAATATAATGAGTTTAGACACGGGTACTTAGTTCAATAGAATGAGTTCAGACACTGGTACTTAGTTCAATAGAATGAGTTCAGGTGCTCAGTTCAGTAACTTGAGTCCCAGTAGTATAGTTAGGATCTCCGAAGGGGAACCAAAAGGGGGCCAAAAAGGGGGTCAAGCTTCATCTCCGAAAATTTTTTCGTGCCACCATGTAGTGATGCAACAAGTTATTCACAGAAAAATTCATATTCAAAACCCAAGGGGGGGCCAAGGCTCAATTTTCCCCCTAAGTGTGCCACCAAGTCTACTCACCACATTACCCATGTTCAGCACCCACCACCAGCACCCACCACCCACGTCCAGCACCCACCACCAAAATCCACCACGCACGTCCAGCACCCATCACCAGCACCCACACGTGTTTATACATGCCAGTGTGTGTGGGAGGCTTGTGTGTTAACAACATCCCACCTAGTCACTGACCAGGCCATGTGTTGTGTTGTGGTTTAGCAGCTAAATCTTTGTTGATTGTTTAATGTCTGGCTCACATCCATGTCAATAAAACAACTTGTCAGATCTACAGGCATGACCAGATACTGGCTGATATTGTGATTGGCAGTGATCATTATCTAGTACATTTACATCATTTGGATGCCAATCAATTCAGGACATCATTGTGATATAGCAAAAGTTAACAATCAATTAAGTAAATGACCCCCAAGGCTGGCTGAGAGAGAATTTCCAGTACTCAGATTACAGTGATCAATATCAAGGCAGTAGGGCTGGGATTAGACATGATAGGATAGGGCTGGGATTAGACATGATAGGATAGGGCTGCTTTTAGGCATGATAGGATAGGGCTGATGAGTATTGGTATGTTGTCAGGGGTAAGACTGCAACCATTGTTGGGATTCTGCAATAGGCAATAGGAAACGTGATACAGGAGTGTAGTTTTTGAACCGTCAGTAACAATTCAATACCTTTTTAATGGTATTAAAATCGTGGCCTGGCCCCAGTTACTGAGACAGCATTCCACATGAAACTGTCTGGGGAACAGCCGTTATTAGTAACTACACTCCCCATTACTTAGCTGTCCGTGGACTTACTAATTACCCTGTCACTTTTAATAAAGGTGGCTGTCAACCAGGTTCTGATCTCTTCCTGTGGTCTCAAAGATGAAGGGGGAAGTGATTTGACCAGTTGTCCATATTGTCCAGTGACTCCCCAAGGCTGCAGCTTTAACTACCCTTCAAGTAGTTTCCTGCAGTCAGTGAAATTGGGGTAGTTACTGAAGAATGCTGTCCCCACAAAGGGGTGTCATCATTCATAATTGATGAGGTACCGACCTCTTGGGAGACCCAGGGAACTAGTTAGTGGCATACAAGGGGTGGATGAGGCTGTTGATTTTGTGACAAACCAGAGGTGGATCCAGGCTGTTGGGAACGTTGCTAGAGTCGGTGATGTTCATGTGAATCTACCTTTCTATATTTTCAGCAGGTAGAAAATCGTTGATTAATTTTAGGGGGACACCGCTATAAATGTAGCAAATAATAAAAAAACAGTATTCTATGGTGACACCCTAGAAATGTTGCAAATAACAAAATATTAATTTTCAGGTGATGCCCCTAGAAATGTAGCAAAAACTGTAAAAATCTTTAGTGTGGGAGCACCACAGAAACATAGCAGTTAACATAATAATTAATTTAGGGGTGTCACTCATGGAAATGTAGGAAATAACGTAAAAATCCTATTTTAAGGGCACCCCCCTGTCCACACCTGCATACCGTGTCTCTGCCCACACCTGTCAAAGATTTCACAGCAGTATCCCATAGCACCCATACAGGGGCTGTTGTTGCTAGTTCGCGATACAGGTACTTCAGTCTCCTGTGAAGTTCAACAGGTATAAAAGTCTCAAAAGGAAAAAGTAAGAACTGAGACCCTTTTCTGGAGAGAGAATAGAGTCGCTTCTCCTGCATGTTGAAAAGAAACTAGTGATGGTTGTTTACATTGTGTGACATTATAATTGATTTAACTGTGCATTGTTTAGTATATAACATGTGTGACAATCAAGACATTCATATTGCATATAGGCATCGGTGTGCTATTCACAAGGCTTTACAGACAGGTTTCTTCACACGGAGGTAATGTGATTGTCGTGTTATTGTCATTGTGTAGTCATTTGCATGCTTCAAGGCGTCTTGGCTGTGGTTTCATTGTTGTCAACGTTAGCGAGACGTGACAATGACACAAATACCCACAGTGGAATTGACAATAAGTCTGTCACCGAGATATGGGGACCTGACGTTGTCAGGACTGGTAGTTAGCATAATCATGGGTTGAAAGTGACATCTTTTGGTTGAAACACATATTTTTTACTTGGTTGGTTAACCAGCCTACAGCATTCATATTTTGTGCCTCAATTTAACAATTTGTGTCTCATTTTAACAATTTGTGCCTTGACTGCTCACTATAAGTTTGTCGTTCCAATTTATACTGGTGTTATATATGAAACAAATCCATATAAAAATGTGATATGGCTGTATACCGACCGCCCAATCCCTTAAAATCCGTATAACGTGGGAAATTTATGCGAAGTGTTAGGTTTGAAATGGGTTTGGTGGGAACTGGCTGGCCGGGGTATCTTGTATCTGTGGTGATTAATGATGCTATTGTTAACTGGAGATGATGGGCCAGTGTCTGTGTTGGCTGGTAGACAGCCCAGATGGCTATCATAGAGAGAGTGTCATCACAAGAACGTTGCAGCTGTTTGAAGCTTCACTTGGTCTCAGGCAGGTCTATTTATAATATATCATGCAGTGATAGCCGAAATTATCACTATAAGTTTGTTGTTCTAATCTATACTCGTGTTATATATCAAACAAATCCATATAAAAACGCAATATGGCTGTATACTGCACAATTCCTTAAAATCCGTATAACATTTTGGAAATTTATGCGAAGTGTTAGGTTTGAAATGGGTTTGGTGGGAACTGGCTGGCCGGGGTATCTTGTATCTGTGGTGATTAATGATGCTATTGTTAACTGGAGATGATGGGCCAGTGTCTGTGTTGGCTAGTAGACAGCCCAGATGGCTATCATAGAGAGAGTGTCATCACAAGAACATTGTGGCTGTTTGAAGCTTCATTGGGTCTCCGGCGGGTCTATTTATAATATATCACACAGCGATAACTGAAATTATCTTGTAAGCACTTCCCATGGTGCTGTGGGTCATTCGAGAAAAGGGGCAGGTTTTGACAGGCGCCGGATAATTTATATGAATGAAGGAAGAAGAGACAAATATAGCCATTGTTGGGGCGCAGACAGTGGTGCGTTGTATTGCTGATGGTTGAGCGGCGAATATACCAGACCAGGCGGTGTAATTATGGGGTAATTTACACCTTTGTCGTGTTCAAAGCTGGAGAATGATATGTAAGAACGTGAAAGGGAAGTTGTCTAATCATTCAACTTATTCCAGGTAAACATGTTTGCCTCCAGAAAGTGAGACAGAAATGCAGATTGCCTTTTGAAATGAAACACTTTTATAAAGGTTGAACCATAGACCCTATTTGTGATGTATGCTTTGGCCAGGACGTGGGGGGGGGTAGGGGATTGGAGAGGCAAGGGTTGTAATCCTGTTTTACTGTTTGTTCTAACTTCTGTAGTATACAGAATACATAATCGTAGCTAATAGAGGTATTATTAGACCCTTCTCCCAGACCCCGATTCTAACCAGAATCCAGTGTTAATTAATCGCAAGACCAGCCAATTGGGGAATGACATAGAAACGGCTAGCATCCACTAAATTCCCCTTGCTTCCAGGGGCTGGGAAGTAGCTGTAGCCAGATAACAACCCTGGTTTAGTCATCCCAATCATCTAGGCCCAACAGTAGGTGTTATTTCAGGTGGTACAATGTTTGTGTTACCAGTTATGTAAACCCCATTTGTCAAGCCATGTCTATCTCCACAGTCCAATCTCTCTCTCTCTCTCTCTCTCTCTCTCTCTCTCTCTCTCTCTCTCTCCCCCTCCCCCTCCCCCTCCCCCTCCCCCTCCCCCTCCCCCTCCCCCTCCCCTCCCCCTCCCCCTCCCCCCCCTCCCCCTCCCCCTCCCCCTCCCCCTCCCCCTCCCCCTCCCCCTCCCCCTCCCCCTCCCCCTCCCCCTCCCCCTCCCCCTCCCCCTCCCCCTCCCCCTCCCCCTCCCCCTCCCCCTCCCCCTCCCCCTCCCCCTCCCCCTCAATGGTGTATTTCTAATTAAATTAGTTTTTTACATTAATTCTCCTATTTGCATTAGTGACAAGTGCACAACCATGTAGACTTGTATACAATGGTAGGGAATGCTTGAAATGTTGTTGAGAACTTCTAAAGCAAGCAACCAGTTAACTGAAAATGGCGGGTGTAATTGAGAAACTCTATCAGGTTCATTGCAGTCATGTTTTTGCACTGATAACGATGTCCCAGTGCGGCATAGTTTTATTTTTTAACTCACCCTGCCGTCTGGTTGCATTAACGATTAAAAGTTAATGCGCTAGAGGGGAAAGGTCAATGCAATTTAATCAGCTGAAACCCGTTTTTAAATCAAGGGAGTGGTCCTACAAACTATCAAATCCCAGGCAAAACGTCACTGCACTGAAGTGGGTTACATAGAGTTATTGTGGAAGATGGAGTCTCGGTTAACTCAATTGATGTGGATCATATAATTGTGCAAGTCAGCTGTTACGTCCAGATTTATTTATGGTAGACAGATTGGATGTAATGTCTTACGTCGGTTTGTGCTGTCTTAGAAGGAATCAACAATGGTGGCTTGTGAATCTTCACAGAATACAGAGTGATCTTAACGAACAATTTTGTTTGGTTACTTCAAGTTTCATTTGTTTTGTGCAAATCAAATTCATGAAATAAAAAATTACCAATCAGCATCGCTTTCTTTTGTGAAATGAGAGCTCAGTTAATTAATTTTGTGTTGCACGGTTTTGTCGTTTCTCCAGATTTCACACAAATAAAAAACTGCTACAGGTAAAGGTAATGTATATAGCGCGTTATCCTGTTCATGGGACCGCTCAACGCTCTTTACGCTGCATCAACTTGACATCAGCCACGCTGCAATTACTGCGCGAGAACAATTATTTCATATGTGTCCACCTCTGTCTATGGCCAGGTGCTCAGTTATACTGCTGAGTGAACTAAGGCAGTGTGAGGTGAACAAAATTGCTCAGGATTTGAAATGACAACAAGAAGATTTGAACTCCGGTCCTCTCAATAGGGAGTCTTATGTTCTGACCACTGTGGCACTGAGCCATTGCGCCACTGAGCCATTGCGCCACTGAGCCACTGTACCACAGAGCCACTGGGCCGCTGAGCCACTGGGCCACTGAGCCACTGGGCCGCTGAGCCACTGTACCACAGAGCCACTGGGCTGCTGAGCCACTGGGCCGCATGCAACATACGTTGAAATGAGACAAGTTTCCGTGTCTGTGTAACCAGCGACCACCTAGGCGTGCATCAGTCACACATACTTGGCCTGTGTTAGTGGCCAGTGCCAAATCGCTCCAAAGGAGCAGCCATTGTTCAGTGACAAATGAACCCTTAGGGAGAAGTACTTATGACATGTCATGACATGATTATGGCATTAAACACCCCTGTCATGTCAATACCCCCAGGCCGCAGACACCCAATTTCTCATGTTGTATGTCTGTTGCACTAGTTTCCAGCACAGAAGGTGGAGGTGATAATTGGTGAATGTTTATCAGCTTCTGATTGAGGAATGATTGCTCAATATCTGACATAGCCCTCTTGTGTATTTAAAGTGTTTGTCTTGTGTGTCACGATATGGTGTGATATCTTGTCTGGTGTTTGTCTATTGCCTCAGACATCTCTTAAGCTAGTTTTACACGAGGTGATATTGTCCCGGGTGATGAGGCAACGTCGTCGCATGTGATCAGATTGTGGCTTGTAAACTGTACATCGCCACGGCATACTGCAGCAGCATCGCCTGAAATAAAACTAATCCTATTTTGAAGCAACGTCACATGCGATATGAAACAGCCTTGGCCTTATCTAATGACGTAGCCATCGCAGTGATGATATCACTTCGTGTAAACCTTAAAAAAAACAGCAGCTTGGCAACTGCTCTGCAGAGTCCCATGTTTTGTGGTTTTGTGCCTGGTTTAGTTTGTTTAGCGATTAAGCAAAATTCAATTAGATATGGACGCCAAGATATGGATGCCAAGTTTAAAGAAACAACTTGTTAGTTTGGGTCTTTTGACTTCATGAACTTTGGTGTTCTGTTGTTGTATCTGCTAGCTGAAAGTTCTTGCCAACTTTGGATGTTATCTAAATTCCACAATCATCACCTCTATGTCTACTATCACTTCAACTGCTACCGCAACCACATCTACTGCCACCACAACCACATCTACTACCACGTGCCCGACCGTGAAGTAGCTCCAACGGCTGGAGCTAGACTGAGGGGGAGAGATAGAGACCACCAGTGTTTGAGTCCACAGCAGTTTACACATTTACCCTTGTGAGATATTTTACTTCCCCTGGCATAGACACCAGGTAGAAGGGACCAACGACTTTTACTGTCCTTTACGAAAAACACAGGCAAAGTGGGGTGAATGAAATTGCCCAAGCTTCGAGATGACAGCAGGTGGAATCGAACCACCGTCCTCTCGATCAGTAGTCGGGTATTCTGACCACTAGACCACCGCTCCCTACAACAACCACCACCAGCACCACCAACACCACCACCAACACCACCACCACAGTAACCCCCCTAACATTCTCACTGAAGGCCCTGCTGTGTGTTTCAGGACCCTGCGGCGAGTGAAGACATCAACAGTGGGGACCACGACCCGATGCCACGCTACGACAGTACGGACGAGAACCGCCACGGCACGCGGTGCGCGGGTGAGGTCGCCGCCGTCGCAAACAACACCAAGTGTGGCGTGGGCGTTGCTTACGGGGCAAGCATCGGAGGTGAGTGACCACTCCATGGACCAAGACTGACCACTCTACTAGCCAGGAGTGACCAGCACTTACTCCATGCTTACACAACTCTCTATCCCACTCTGCACTTAGTGCTTGGCACTCAGCCTCCAGTACCTGCTGTAATTAAGCATTATTCATTGCCAACCCTCATAATAATACTGTTGCTATACAAAGGTGTGATCACTGCTTATAATCTGTATTATTCATTTTCACTAGAAAGCGTTATAGTCTAATTCGACTTGTGTGTTTTCACATTTCACCGAGGATCTATACTATTACACTAACACTAACACTAATGAAAATAAAATGGACTTTTATTGTTTTGACTCTCCAACAGCAATATGTTTATTAATAAAAATGAAAAGTTTGTAAATGTATTAAGTAAATGTCTTAATGATGATAAGTTATCATCATAAAATATATATTAATAAAACTAACCAGTGTTAAGTAAAAACAAAACACAAAATATTAGTTGCGTACACCATGTACAAACACAGTGTGTGCAAGACAGAGATAGAAAGTTGTAATATGAGTGAATCATAAAAATAGAGAAGGTTGATGTTAACAGCTAAAAGATAAGGAAGTGGAATATGACCTTTCATTTATTTAACTTTGTAGCTACACACGTGGCGCCATTCTGTTTCGTAATGAGACTCTTTCACGCCATTCTGTTCCGTAATGAGACTCATGCCATTCTGTTCCATAATGAGACTCTTTCACATCCGTTGGTGCAGCCTGTGTACAGCTGTTAGGTGATCAGGAACTTTATAAAACACTTCCACTTAAAGATAACCAACAAGTGGTGTAGCCCTATCGGACCTGTCACTTTGGGGTGTGTTGAACCCCTGCTAATCTTAACAGGAATTTACTTTAGATTCTGGGATTATTGTAATTTGTTTATATAAGCAAGCTGCCAAAAATATTTACATGTCGCGAAACAGCAGAATAAGGAATAAATCAAACATCTGTGAGCAGCTCAGATTTTCAGTGCTTGTACCAGTGCTGCCCCAACTGTCAGAGTATTTTGTAATAGTGCTGCCACCAAGTGACCACAGTTACAACTAAATTATTAATCAAATCCTGCTGCATATTTAATTTTGTTTCTATTCACATGTATACCAAATATTATCTGCAAAATTTAAACTGATTTAATATCATAATCAGATCCTTATTGTCCAATTTTATGTACGAAAATGCTTTTATGTTGCGCTCCCCTCTTCCCACCCACTTTCATAATTGTATTGAATTTTTTTTTTTATACCAGGTATTAATATATCTGAATAATTGTTTTTATTCTTGTTACATTTTACACCAACCCATACAGTTCTAAAATATTATTGACTTTCTTATTATAAGATGTATTGGAAGCATTTATCAGGGTTAGATGTGTACAGGTGTATTTATGCCCTAAATGTATGCCATAGGGGTACGGATGTTGGACGGGGACGTCAGTGATGTAGTTGAGGCCCGCGCCCTCAGTCTTAATCCCCAGCACGTAGACATCTACTCGGCCAGCTGGGGTCCAGATGACAATGGTCAAGTGGTGGACGGTCCTGCCAGACTAGCCAAGGCTGCCTTCGTCAAAGGCGTCCTTGAGGTTTGTGGCTGCAAATTGTCAGTGTCGTAGAAAATCTGTAATCATTGTGACAACAGTGGCTGTGTAGTGTAGTGAATGACAGTACATTGTGGAATTTTGAAATAAAGCCTTTTTTGTTCTCAATATTTTATTTGCCACATTGACAAATTCTCATTCACTACATTGACAAATTCTTATTTGCGACATTGATGAATTCTCATTCGCCACGTTGACAAATCGACAACAGTTGTGGAACTTAAGATTTTCAGAAAATTCTGTTGAATTGAATTATAGTATAAAGTATAGTACGGCACTTTTTAATTTGTAAAATTATCAATGTGTACATTTTAGCCATCAGTTCTCTTTATTAAAAACCCAAATGTTCAGATATTTTTCTTAATTATTGCGATCAACTCCTGTGGGGAGATGGTAAATAAAGCATGACCTTTGACATGATGTTGCAGGGTCGTGGCGGCAAGGGGTCGATCTTCGTGTGGGCGTCTGGGAACGGGGGCAGTCAGTCGGACTCGTGTAGTTGTGATGGGTACACGAACAGTGTGTTCACACTGTCTGTCAGCAGTACCTCGGAGCACGGCAACAAGCCCTGGTACCTGGAGGAATGCTCCTCCACCCTCACCACGACCTACAGTAGCGGGGAGAGCTACCGCGAACGCAAGATTGTGAGTCCTCGTTTCACCTTCTGTACCGTTTTTATTCGTTTTTTCTTTGTTTTCTATCGAAAATGCCAGATTGTTGAGTCATCAGTTCACATTCTCTACAATTTTCTTTTATTTTCTTTTTCTTTGTTTTCTACCATAAACTCACGATTGAGTCATTGTTTCGCATTGTCTGGGTCAGTCGTAAATTCCAAATTTACAAGACGTAGCAAAATTGCCCTCCAAAGCAAAAACTACAGATAGCAAGTGGACAAGGAAGCCATTGGCTTGTCGAGAGTCCTATGGTTATTCACCTATGTGTAACCTTTGTTAGATAGTTGTCACTTTAAGTTTATTCACATTAACAGCATTTACACAATCAGTAGGTCATTTGATAGTTTGACAGATGAACATTTCAGAGAGAAATAAATACAATAAAAGAGTAATTTAGTACACTACAGATTGTCAACAGTCAACTGCCGGATTTGTTGTATCATTTGACTGTCAAATGTTGCCTGCTTTATTTGTCTATAGTATTAGCTTTGAAAGGATATAAATTATATGAATTTACTTGAAAGAGGTATGTATCAATGAACTGTGTTAAATATTATCGCTAGGATAGCACTCACTGACAAATAGATACATATTGTTTTAAATGTTTTTGCAAATTCATAGGTTGGATGAGAACATGAGACAATTTTAAGAGATTGCTCTAAATTGACCTTTTCACCTCAGTACTGCAACCATTGAGTTCACCTGTGAAAATTTAGGGCAACTGGAACTGATTATTATGGGTAAATTTACCCACAAAATCAGCTCTAAAAAACCCTTTGTTATTCTTGCTTGAAATTTGTAGCAGACTGAGCTTGTGACTAGACTGTGACGCATGTTCTTGTGTCCTTGCAGGTGACGACAGACCTCCATGACAGGTGTACAGAGTCTCACACAGGGACGTCAGCCTCAGCCCCCATTGCTGCTGGACTGTGTGCCCTCGCTCTAGAGGCAAAGTATGTCATGTCACCATCGACCAGTTGTTGGATATGTAGTAGTCTGCTTTAAAATAAGTGTGATAGAACTCTGCTGGCTCCAACCATCTGTCTCCAGACATCTCTGTCCCAGCTTCCTGGGCTTCAGTCCCACATCTTCCTGTAGAGAGTCAATAAAAGTAAAGGCAGGTCTGCCTTGGCTTGTTCTTCTGGGTGCTGGTTGCCACGTGATTGTCCTTGATGCCATTTCATCTATATCAGTGCCAAGCAAATATCAACCTCCTTTCCCATATCCTGTCTTATTTTGGTAATTCCGCTCTGCATTAATCATATGTTGCCGCCAGTGAATTTTGAAAGCGGTTTGCAACATTCTTGTGTGACATCCATCTAGTTGTTTTTTTGAGTGTTTTTTCACTGTCTATGATTCCATCTGTGGAGCAGCACAGACTCCATTGTTGCTATGAATGCTTAATTTTATACGTTAGTGTAAGGTTGTGTTTTTTAGAAAAAAGAGTCCAGTACTTGTTCAGTCAGACATATCTCTCTGACGATCTCCTTTCTGTCTGTCTCTCTTCTCTAGTTGATCAAAGTTTGTCTCATAGTGAGTTGAGCCAGTACACTTCTGTCTCTCATAGCATTTCATTGATTCTCCAGGGAAATCGCTAAGCCACTGTCTTGTCATTTATGGAGACTCCTTCAATATAATTGCCCAATGTACATTTAAACATTTTCTATCATGCAGTGTAACATGTCATCTGAACTTATTTAGTTATTCCAATTATGTCGGCCACTCATGAATATAGAATAACCGCAAAATGTAATATAACCTTAATTAGTTTGAAAATATTTTCAACACTCAACACATTCGCAATCTCGTGATTAAAAATACGCTGGGTAACCCCTGTTGGTAACCCCTGTTGGTAACCCCTGTTACCAACTGTCTTTGTGTTGTTCCCCATTTTGTTTTAACTGAGCCTTTTTTTGTGACAGCCCGAATCTCACCTGGCGAGACATGCAGTACATCGTTCTGTTGACCTCTCGCACGACCCCCCTGGTGGACGGCGAGTGGGTGACCAATGGCGTTGGACGTAAAGGTTTGTACACGCATCGTTTGAATTTATAATACATGTTTTGTTTATTTTATTTGTTGTGTACATCAAGATGTTGTTAAGGAATATTCCTAGTGAGAACATTTTGATGGAATGTGAAGCGTCATTTGAAAATGTTCTTTTGTAGAAAGACATAATCGGAAGGGTTTCTTGTCATTGAGTTGAACATTCTGTGATAATTGGCCCAAAGGGTAGATCTTGTGACATACTGACATTGTTGCATGATGACATGTCATGTTTTGTTGATATCAGACACTGTAACATAATGACACAGCATAATTTGTAACACTGACATGTTGGATGTGACATGATGACACATCGGACATTGTGAAACGATGACATGTCAGGTCTTGTGATACGACATGTTGGACATTTGACACCATGACACATCGGAAGTAGTGATGTGATGACATGTCAAGACATGATATGATGACATGTCAGACATCGTGGCACCATGATGACATGTCAGACAAGATACAATGACATGTCCGACATTATGACATTATAACATGTCGGACATTGTGACTCAATGACATGTCAGACATCACATGGTGACACATTGTGACATGTTTGTTTCAGTGAGTCATAGATACGGCTATGGAGTGATGGATGCGGGAGCCATGGTAGACCTGGCTGAGAGATGGTTCACAGTCCCAGAGCAACACGTCTGTGCCATCCCTGCTGTCGACAACGAGAGGTAAACATCCACAGCCCTTGCATGTGCACACATGCATGCATACATGAATGAATGCACACATGCACGCACACATGAATGCACATGTACACATCCCCAATGCAAAAAATATGTGTTCCCTGTAGTTAATATCATCCCAGTCTTTTATGTTGTTTTTAATACTAATATTATCCTTATGAATTTGTTTATGCTCTGAACGTTTGGCTTTACTTTTATTGACCATTTAAAATATTTTGCGTCATTGTAAAAATTAAACTGACAGAACTTCATGATATCTGCTGGCACTAAAATATTATCAGTGTGCTGAACCGGTTTGGTCAAAATCACTTCTACAGTTTAAACTCTTTTGCAAGCACACTTACCATCAAAACTTACCATCAAAACTTACCATCAAAACTGTCCCCACCATCCGTCTTCAAATCCCCTTCATGATGTAACGTCTCACTGTGGCGATAATAGCATCCGACGTTTCAGACGTACCAACTTTGCTGGCTGAATACAGTTACTTCCTGACAAATAATAAAATCAGCAAAACTGGCAAACTTGCACATTTTATTAACTACATTCGTGTGAAACGCAGCCAGAATTATACCTGTGGTCTGACCCCCCCCCTCTGTCTACTTGCAGTGCGATCACAGGTAAAGGAGCCACATTCACTGTCACAGTCGATGGCTGTGAAGGTAGCGACAACGAGATCAAGTTCTTGGAACACGTTCAGGCGAAGATCTCACTGCATTACAGTCGTCGTGGCGACTTGCAGATCTTCCTGGTGTCACCAAGTGGAACCAGAAGCACGCTGTTGTCGCCGCGGAAGAATGATTATGAGGGCCAGAAGCTGCGTGATTGGCCGTTCATGTCAGTGTTCTACTGGGGCGAGAATCCCGTCGGCGAGTGGAAGCTCATCATTGAAAACACTGGCTCATCTCTCAATTTTGGTGAGTGGGGCCATGTTCTTCGGCGTATTTGTGTTGTGTAGCAAGGACACTTCTGTTGTTTGTATAGCAACGACACTTGTGTTGATTGTGTAGCAAGGACACTTTTAGGGAAGGTACAAAGAATGTCAATGTTTAACTGGTATCCAGCTACTTATAGGTTTCATATAATAAAACTACCCAAAATTAATGTTCTCAAAGTTAATCAAAATTAACCACGTTATTCTTTATGTTTGAGTCTTTATTGCTGTAATATATTTACCATCAGAAATGGTAAAAAATTTGACAGAGCAACAAACCATTCCATGAAACACATTACACATACATATATATATATATATATATATATATATATATATATATATATATATATATATATATATATATATATATATATAAGTACTAATAAATTGACATATACACCACTACACCATGTGTTATACCTTGTTACATATTCTGTTACAGGAGTGTTACAGAGCTGGCAGTTAGTTCTGTATGGCACAAAGATTAACCCGGTGAAGGTGCGTCGCCGTCAGCCCAACGTTCACAACACGACGCATGGCGGGGCATGTCACTCGGAGTGTAATGAACTCGAGGGTTGTGTCGGGCCGCTCGCGTCGCAATGCGTCAAGTGCAAACACCTTCAACTTGGCAAACAGGGGTAAGTAGAAGACATGTCAACTGTGTGTCATTATAGGGAATATTGTCACATCCCTTGAGTCACGATCTTGGCCATAAATCTGCAGCATGTGTGTTGTTAGTAGATATAATGTAATGTAGACAAATGTTTTATTGTGTGTTTCTGTGGGTCCAAGTTGACAGAATTTTAAAAGTATCAATCAACTACACTTACTTTTACTAATGAGATACAGACTGCAATCTATGATTAAGTCATGGTTTACTCGTTCATGTAACTTTTATATAGAATCGTAACAGAATCGCTTCCAGTGACTGTATTTAGGTTTGACAGACAGCAATATTTCATCAAGCAAAAAGCCAACTAGCATGTTAGTAGCTCAGAAGTTGCTTGACGCAAATAAATAAATAGAAAAAAAACTATGTTATTAAAAGTATATAACAAAGTATATAAAGTATAAGATGTAACTAAATAATCTCATGGAAAGGCATTGATTTTCAACTATTTTCCCAAAGGCCATATCTGATTTTGCTTGTTTCCCCCGAACAGTGAATGCGTGACATCCTGCCCTAATGGCTCCTACCAGGATGATGCTAGCGCCACCTGCATGTCATGTAAGTCACCATGTCACACGTGCAAGGGCCCAAGCATCATCGAAGACTGCCTGTCATGTGACAAGGAGTTCTTCCTCGTGCAAGAACTGGGCAGTTGTGTGACGCAGTGTCCATTAGGCTACTACGCCGACTCTAAGGGCGTGTGTCTGCCATGCAACGATGGATGTGCTGTCTGTGTCGAAGCACCGGACCAGTGCGTCACCTGTAACCATGGTTACCTGTTTGAGAACGAGCGATGTGTGATACACTGTGATGACCGATCGTTCCGCAATGAACTCAGCAGGTGAGAAGATTGGTTGAAACATTACGATGTCACTTAAAACACATTGGCAAAAAACCGTCGGGCTTTTCAGGTCAGTTTTAAGGAAAACGAATTTTGAGTACCCACTGTTGTAGACAAAAATATTAAATGTTAATGTTATTTCTACAGTGTTTAAAATTTTTATTCTTCTACTTTACTTTCATTTCATTTAAAATCTTTCTCATCCAGTTCTGTACATATTAGTTCAATAAAATTATTGTACTTTTATTCAGTCTTGATTTCACAAACTAATTATTATAATTTTTTTTCGGACTCAAACCCCACAAACATATATATGAAATTAATGTTGCATATAATTGTCAGTAATAAAGTTGGCAGAAGAAAACAAAATGTCCGACATTTTGGACATGTTACACTGGGGTGTGCTAGAGCTTCTAAACAATGAATAATTTGAGTTAAAAAGCATGAAGTGTTTATTGTAATTTTGTATTGTTTTATTTGACATATTACGGTACATATCCATGTTGTATTTTAATGTGACTTGTTTGCGTTGTCCGTCAGCTGTGAGTTGTGTGACCCGAGCTGTCGGACGTGTGTCGGGGCGACCAACAGGGACTGCATCCTGTGTGCGGTGGACATGCTCTACGAGAACGGCTCCTGCATTCCCTTCTGCTCCCCTGGACACTACGAGGTCGAGACGACCGATGGCAAGTTGTGTGAACGGTGAGTACAGGTTCAATGTTTCATGGCTGCAGACATCATATAGACCCACTGTCATCTGTACGATGATGTCACATCCCCTAGGTTATGGCTGCACACATCATATAGACCCACTGTCATCTGTACGATGATGTCACATCCCCTCGGTTATGGCTGCACACATCATATAGACCCACTGTCATCTGTACGATGATGTCACATCCCCTCGGTTATGGCTGCAGACATCATATAGACCCACTGTCATCTGTACGATGATGTCACATCCCCTAGGTTATGGCTGCACACATCATATAGACCCACTGTCATCTGTACGATGATGTCACATCCCCTAGGTTATGGCTGCACACATCATATAGACCCACTGTCATCTGTACGATGATGTCACATCCCCTCGGTTATGGCTGCAGACATCATATAGACCCACTGTCATCTGTACGATGATGTCACATCCCCTAGGTTATGGCTGCACACATCATATAGACCCACTGTCATCTGTACGATGATGTCACATCCCCTCGGTTATGGCTGCAGACATCATATAGACCCACTGTCATCTGTACGATGATGTCACATCCCCTAGGTTATGGCTGCACACATCATATAAGCCCACTGTCATCTGTACGATGATGTCACATTATGGCTATATGATGTCTGCAGCCATAACCATGGTTATGGCTGCAGACATCATATAGACCCACTGTCATCTGTACGATGATGTCACATCCCCTAGGTTATGGCTGCAGACATCATATAAGCCCACTGTCATCTGTACGATGATGTCACATCCCCTCGGTTATGGCTGCAGACATCATATAGACCCACTGTCATCTGTACGATGATGTCACATCCCCTCAGTTATGGCTGCAGACATCATATAGACCCACTGTCATCTGTATGATGATGTCACATCCCCTGGGTTATGGCGGCAGACATCATATAGACCCACTGTCATCTGTACGATGATGTCACATCCCCTAGGTTATGGCTGCAGACATCATATAGGCCCACTGTCATCTGTACGATGATGTCACATCCCCTGGGTTATGGCTGCAGACATCATATAGGCCCACTGTCATCTGTACGATGATGTCACATCCCCTAGATTATGGCTGCAGACATCATATAGACCCACTGTCATCTGTACGATGATGTCACATCCCCTGGGTTATGGCTGCAGGCCACTGTCATCTGTACGATGATGTCACATCCCCTGGGTTATGGATGCAGACATCATATAGACCCACTGTCATCTGTACGATGATGTCACATCCCCTGGGTTATGGCTGCAGACATCATATAAGCCCACTGTCATCGGTACGATGATGTCACATCCCCTAGATTATGGCTGCAGACATCATATAGACCCACTGTCATCTGTACAATGATGTCACATCCCCTGGGTTATGGCTGCAGACATCATATAAGCCCACTGTCATCTGTACGATGATGTCACATTCCCTGGGTTATGGATGCAGACATCATATAGACCCACTGTCATCTGTACGATGATGTCACATCCCCTGGGTTATGGCTGCAGACATCATATAGACTCATTGTCATCTGTACGATGATGTCACATCCACTGGGTTATGGATGCAGACATCATATAGGCCCACTGTCATCTGTACGATTATGTCACATCCCCTGGGTTATGGCTGCAGACATCATATAGACTCATTGTCATCTGTACGATGATGTCACATCCCCTGGGTTATGGATGCAGACATCATATAGGCCCACTGTCATCTGTACGATGATGTCACATCCCCTGGGTTATGGCTGCAGACATCATATAGACTCATTGTCATCTGTACGATGATTCACATCCCCTGGGTTTGATACTATTGGCGTATTGACTACTTTGAAAGAAACAGACTTAGCTGGGTCTTTCGGATGAGACACTAAATGCCACAGATCCCTTCTACCTGGTGTCTATGCCAGGGGAAGATCTTAAGATCTTACACAGGGGGTAAATGTGTAACCTGTTTTGGACTTGCTAACTCTAGAGAAGGAAAACTTTTATGTTAAAGATTTTACAGACAAACATTGACATGTTTGTGTGATTGTTTGAGATGTTTTTTATATATTACATTATTGTCTCACAATTTGTTGAAATTTAAACTGAACAATAAGTATTGATGTATACAATTTCTTAGATTTTTTATGTAGACAAACATGTACATAGATATGCATGCAAAATAATTTGTATCAATACTGCAACTTTCATCAATGTTATGAATGTCATACATGTACTGATGACATGTCTTGTGTCACAGATGTCACGTGTCCTGTCGGGAGTGTAGTGGACCTCTGCCTGACCAGTGCTCCCAGTGTCCAGAGCCCTACAAGCTCAAGGAAAGCTCATGCCACGAGTCCTGTGGCCAGGGTAAGTACCCCTCACAGATAGCTCATGTTAGGCTATAACTGAGTAAGGGTTTGATTATAAAGTACTTGGTTGTGATCATGTACTTTATAAAGGGTATCGTTTTTATAATGAAATCATTTTATAAACTACAGTTGAACCTCGATATTAAGGTCACCTACGGGACCTTAATAGAGGTGACCTTAATACTGAATAGAGCAGTGCACATTAAGTATATCATGTGTAATGAAGTGTATGTATGAAAATTTTGTTTCATAATATTACATCGTTTTATTGTACAACATCAAGAACAAAATCGGTAATGCACAATACTGTTGCTACGTTTTTCCACCCCACTACTCCACCCCACTACTCCAACGGAGCTCTTCGATCGTGAAGCAAACAATAAGGTACCTACTAGATGATTCCATATTGTTGGCGTCGAAGCCCGCGGCTTGCTTCGCCACTGAGTTCTTCTGTAAAGTCTACTCATCTGCTAAGAATTTTAGTTCAAAGTGTTACCCAAGATGTCTGGGGGTCTTGCTTCCTTTATTGTTTTCAAAAGTTTACTGGTTACTGTGTCAACACGCCAAATGCGTGGCTTCGTATTGACATTGTTGGTGGCGCCTTGGCTTTGGCTTTGATGGACAGGCAGGTTTTTGAATATCAACCATGCCATTCAGTACGTCAAAGGTACTTTCTTATATAGCGCGGTATCCAGTCTTTTGGACTGTTCAAAGTGCTTTACACTTCACACCCTGGCAGACCTGTTCATTCGAACGCCATCATCTCTGGGAAGCATTCAGCCACACTGCAACTACTGCACGAAGACTGTTCCTTCAGATATCCACGTCGGTCTGTAGCCAGGTACTCATTTATACAGCTGAGTAAACTGTGGCAACGTGGGATGATCGAAATGGCAACGAGAGGATTCGAACCTGGGTTCTCTCGATTGAGAGTCTGATGTTCTAACCACTATGCCACCCACAAACAGCTGTTGACAATTTACAAATACCGTTATCGGGTTCAAACATTCCTAGATCATGTGATGGGCGCTATTAACACCTGTGAAATTACACACGCAATGTAAACACAATATTCACTCCGAGATATTCAAATTAAAGAGAGTCATCACAAGGCGATGGTGCATAGACTTCTGTATATTGACATTGCCACGAGTTACTGACTGTGACCATGAATGTTGTTTCTGTTACAGGCATGTATGTGGATAAACATGATGTATGCCAGCACTGCAGTGCTGACTGTTTGTCCTGTCATGGCCCGTCAGCGTCTGACTGTCTGTCGTGCCTCCCAGACAAGTAAGCTGACATTTTTGACTTCTTTGTTGTTGAGCAATGATCTGTTGTTATTTTTATTTTATTTTACGTTAATGTACATTTATTTGTTATTAACATCCTTATAATGAAAAAAAAAAAAATCATCACGCACGTTTTGTTTTATTAGTCACCATTTTAAGATGTTTCATTTTGTTATCACCGATTGGCTGAAATAATGTCACATGGCAGCTCTCCACCAATCAGACTGCATCTTGCAAACAATGACGTAAACTTTCAAAGATGATCGGTTAAATTACAGTTAAATAAAAAATAAAAGTAGTGAAATTCAGTTGCATGTAGTGTAGTAAGTATCTGTCTGTCCATGTGTCACTGTAGTAAATGTCTGCCCGTCTGTCCGTCAGGCTGCTGGATGGAAGTCACTGCATCAGTAAGTGCAGGGAAGGATTCTTTGAGTCGGTCGACACCACCGATAATGGTGACGTTATACGACAGTGTCACCAATGTCATGTCAACTGTCTGTCGTGTCTGGGCCGTCTGTCGACACAGTGTTTCTCATGTCGACCCGGACTCTCTCTCGATGGCTCCAAGTGTGTCCTTGGGTGTAGCGATGGGTGAGTCATCGACACAAACAGCTTTGTTTTGATTGTTTTACTTATTTTAAAGCTACGCTCTTATACAGCGCAGTATCCTACCTTGGGACTGCTCAAAGCGCTTTACACTTCACCCCCTGGCAGACCTGTTCATTCCAACGCCATCTCGACTTCTCTGTTCAGTGCACGAAGACTATTCATTCACATATCCACCACTGTCTATAGCCAGGTACTCATTTATACAGCTGAGTGGACTGTGGCAACGTTGAATGAGTGAAATTGCCCAAGCTTCGAAATGTTCTAGTTCTAGTTGTTTCCAGCACTTGGCAACGTTCCATTAACTGATTAGTCTGTACGTTGTGGTTACTACAATTGTACGGTGTTTCGAGGTCTCATTCAACTAACCAGCCTTTTACAGAATGCCAAGCCGACCTTTATATGCTGGTATTGAGGGTGGTCACTGCCAGGGTTCATGTCATCCTCAATCGCTCTTTTACGCCCCAAGTAAAAAATTATTTAATAGTTTTTCTAATAATTTCATCAAAGCTAAATTACAGGTTTGTACAAACGAGGTAACATGTTGTAATGGATGCTAGATATGTTTGTACAAACGAGGTAACATGTTGTAATGGATGCTAGATAGGTTTGAATTTTCATGAAATGTTTCTAAAATAAGACAAGCAGAAAATGTAATTGAGCAAGGACCTGATATCATTTGATGTTGTGACATACCTGTGAGTGGCCAAGGCGTAGATTTATTGTTGAATATTTTATTTATTGTTATTCTAGTGCATTAGTCCACCTATGTGTCTCTGCATGTTCCAGAAAATATGACGTGTCCGGGAAGTGTCGACAGTGTGCAGCCAACTGTCTACGATGTGTCGGGCCCGCTGACAATCAGTGCTCAGCCTGTCGAAGAGGTCACTTCCTCTTCAACGGCCGGTGTCTGAAGGGGGCATGTCCTGATGGTTACTATGCCAACAAGAAGCAGTGTCTTCGCTGTCACATGTCGTGCGCATCCTGCACAGGTACGAGACGATTTTGTGGTGTGGTTTTCTTGCGGTTTTATATTGTTCCAAGTGACGTAAAAATGAAACCTGTGAACTATTATAGAATATTTGAATAGCTCTTTTTGTTTGAATCTTTTCTACTCTCTCTACTTTCCTGTTGACTTGGAGTTCTGTCAGTTTATAAT